>JAECUM010004980.1:0-98875 GCA_016617855.1 Megalonaias nervosa
ATATATATATATGTGTGTGTGTGTGTGTGTGTGTGTGTGTGTGTGTGTGTGTGTGTGTGTGTGTGATTTTGGCTTTGCCATCTCCCAAAATTATTGTTTGACTAAACGCATGAAACGTTTCATGTGGATGCCCATGCTTGTTTAATGTCTTACTATTTTCGACAATAATAATAATGACACAACAATAGTTGTCGTCTCATGCGAAACAATTGTGAATTACCGAGGTCTTTATCGTGTTTGGTTGTAAAGGCTAAATAGTGTTGAGGCACTAGGGTAAATTACCTTCCTTGCCTAGATATGCACCATTACGTCAATGGATGCTGGTCTGGGTTGGATTTAAAATACTGTTTAATGTTGTCTATGTAAAGATATTAACTTCTAATACTCTAATTCTGCTCTAATTAAATAATCTATTTGTTAGGGATTGATTGAGATTTTTAAGAACCAGGACCCAGAAGATAATGCGTTAGTGGGAACCCAAGAGACACCAATTGAACAGTCAACAGTAGATGGTATGATATATCCTGTTGTACATTTTGATGTCACAGAGAAATTTCCATTCATTCCCAGTGTGAGCATGGTTCTTATAGCTTCATATAGCTTACTAAACCGTCATACACAATATCATCATACAAGTCAATATATAAAGATATTGTAATGTGTCGAATTTTGAATAAGTATTGAACCTTCAAATTGAATACATTGTGCATTAAACATTTATTACACTGAAGCCAGCAAGGTTTTATGTGAAGGGTCACTTCGACCTTTTTTCCATGTCAGTTGTTAAATTTGAGAGACCAGCATCAACGGCTCATTTAGAAATGACCCGGTCATCGCAACGCTGTCTCAGGAAAGTAACCATTAAAGTTGCCGACCATTACCGCTTGATGGAAGCTTGTCAAATGGTCGTTTAACAAAGAGAAGTTGGTATGCATCGTATTTCTCAGATTCTAGGCTGTCAAAATCTGACGAAAGAAATAATTATCTTTTGGAAAAATTAGGAACCGTTGATTAAGATTGGTCAGTTTAATTTAAGGCGTACACCTTGGAAGTAATGTTGAATTTAAAGTAACGACGTTGGTCGAATTTCTTTAGTCAGAGAGTTTCTCTGCGAGAGACAAGACTTGTCTGACTCCGGGGGAAAACTAAAGAATAGTTCTTTCCTCGTTAAAACAAGTAAGGGGACCAGGTGGCTGTTTTGTAAGCAAAGACAGGCCTTTAGTGTTAGGACGCACATTTTCTTGAAAAGAACAGCATTAAGGTGCGCAATTTTAATTTTTCATGTAATTTTTCTATTTTGTTGGTCTTGTTTATGCAAATATGTTTGATATGACTAGGATCCATAATATGCATCGTTATTCGATTTCACGGAAATCTGTTGATATGCTTGAGTCGTTTATGCAATTTATTTCTTTAATTTTATAGTTACTAGTTCATTGATAGAATTGACTGATCGCATGCGATCCAAATTTTCAGATGTGTAGGATTTCATAGGGTTATATGAATTAATTTCCTTTGTTAGGACGATATTGATTATCGTGAGTTAACGATAATTGCATATTTATATCTGATTTTGTAATGCTTAAGGAATCTTGTAGGTTAGGGATTGCTGTGAGCTAGAAGTTTGTGAATCTTATGAAATAGTAATCGAGCGTGTATCTTACTGAGTGGAACTGACTAGGTTGGATGTCTAAGGAGTTATGTGATAGCGTATGCAGAGAGATACGAGAATGTTTATCTGCACCACTCACATGTTAATCTGTGGTCAGTCGCTGTGAAGCGAGGGTGATGATCTATCGAATTAAGTCAGACTTAGATGTATATTACAGGGGTCGTTTGTAACTAGAGATAACGATTGTACCTTACTCAAAATACAGTCTAAATTTGTAAAAACCATTAATCGTTAAGGTCACCTTATGTCAGAATTTAAGCAGTGTTTGAAAAGCTAGTTTATGCTTTCTGAGTAACGAGTGAGAGAATTTTATATACGTATAGAAGGTGATACATATAGAGACTTAGTGGTAATCTTGTCATTTAGGGAAACATCTCTCTGGAACAGTCGGGGACAGTCCGAAAGACGAAAGTCCGAATAAGAGATGAAACGGTTAGGATAGAAGGATCAAGGAAGATGAAATGTATACACGTGAAAGTGGGAAGACGTGTGATACACGGAGACAAAGATAGGAAGCGACGCTAGGTGATGCAAATCAGGCCTGGACATTGTGCTCTTTTCACCACTCGTTATCATGAAGAAATGAATCCATAATAGAACACTGCTATTGAAATTCTGTAAACGTAAATTTGTTTGAATTGAAGCTGACACTATTAGTCTATGTTATTGATTAAATTGTTATTCTCTTGTCTAAAGGGGTCTCGTATTTTATTATTTCTTCTCAATAGTTTTGCTCAGTTCTCTGTTGATGTTCTATCTATCCACTCACACCGGGCAATACAATCGAGGGAGGTCATCCTCTAGATAATGACATCCAAATCTAATTAACTACCCCTCTTTACCAAGAGGGACATCGTTACAGATATGCTATTATTTTTTGCGTAAAAACTCTACAGTGTCATGGTAATATGTCAATGTAATGGTGCAAATTTCTGTCGATCTATAAAGAGCACATTAATTTGGGCAGGTGAACGATTAATTAGATTTATGTGGCAGGAGCGTGTTAAATCGCTATACTGCAAAGATTTCTAATGTCTGTGTAGTGAGGGAAAGTGATTCTTAATTAAGCATTCGTTTATTTAACCGTCAGACAGACTGGAAGGAATAGGGTTTACTTCGATCTTTGTATCGAAAATGTCAGAATTGAACTTTTCCAGAGATCAGTTATTTGGACATCTAGAGGTTAGGGGGACCGCAATTTTGGCGCCTAGTTATAAAAGGCGGGAGATATATTTAACCCGGATTGGTTACGCTAAATAAGGGGCGGGGTTCTCACACGTAATTTCTTGGTTTTAACGTGTCCCATCGCAAATTCAGTCAGACTACGCTTTTCTGCAAGAGAAAACAAATGTAGGAGACTCCGAGTGAATTTGTAAGAAATTTTCTCGTAGAAACAATTATCCAAGGGACCGGATGTCTGGAAAGTCGACGGACACATTTCTTGCGGTAGAAGCGAGCAAAACTTGAAAGCACAAGGTATTTGCGTCAATCTCATGTAAACCGTTGATATCAATATAACGATTTGCTAAGATTTATTTTCTTATCTTTGCATGAATTTATTTGTTTAAATTCGTAGGTCAATTTTCGTGATATGAGTACAACTGTGTTGGGTTTATCTATCTGAATCCGTACAATTATCTTCTTTATATAAGTTTGACGAATTGTTTGAATTTCGTCGTCTCGATTGTTATAGGTATTCTTAGAATTTGATGCCTTACCTTAGTTGATATGAGTTACGAGAATCCGTGTGAAGTCATCGACCTTAGATGATTTCACGTATGATAAAGACTTGAGTGCGTATTGACTTAAATTAACGTTGTTAAACCATGAAGTGAGATTTCATATATGCTAAAGACTTGAGTTTGTGTATTCGCTGGAAATAACGTAGTTAAGCCATGTAATGAATTTTATTCATTCATTTGTGTAATTGAGACGAGAACGGAACTGTTATGTCTTGTGGGACGTTAATGTGAATCAGTGTTGAAAGTGTTAGGAAGTACATTAATCTTATGAAACTAGGTTTGTTTATGGTCTGCCATGTTTAGCTTGACCAGATAGCTTTGGTATCTGTTTGAATTCCGATAGAACGATATCTGACATAACGAGAGGGGAGTAATGATCTATTCCCAGTAGGGTATCTGAACGGAGATTTAGGTTGCTTCTCTGTTTATTTTGAAAGGAGAAATAGCTCCACGCACTGAGTGACGTATACAAGTATCTACGTAGTTCCGTATCCATCTACCCACACAAAGTTCGAGGGCCGAAAGAGCGAGACAATAGGGAGTTTGGAGGAAGAAAAGGAAAAGCTTAAAGGACCGAGAAGAACAGCTACAGTGAAGTTGGAATGAACCGGTAATAAGCAGGTTATGAAGTTGTACAAGGCAATGACTTCGATTGTTCACTCGATTCTATGATGAACCAATTCTATAATTTAAAACAGATCGGCTATTTATATAAGTATATTTGTGTTTGAAATTCGTTGAATGATTTATTTAAAAAAGAAGTGTATCTTCCTAATGTAATATATTATCGCAGTTGGTTTATGTAATTGATTAAATTGTTGTCTTTTATGTACTGGGGCTCGTGTCATTCTGTTTATATATCTGCTCAGATCTCTATTTATTCCACCTATACGTTTCACACTTTATATTGATATTTACTCGATCCGGGCTGGTACACCGACGGCGATCACCTTCTAGATAACGATAACCCAATAAAGCGGGCACCTTGTAAGAAAGTACAATAACACACCACCCCGCCACAAAGTGGGCCGCCACAGTCAAACTTTGTGATCAACCCCGGGTTGTAAAAGTAATGAAAAAGATTTGATGCATTTGGCAACTAATGTTCAGACATATATAAGACTTAATGTGTGACTACTATATCTAATGCAAATTCATGATCTAGAATTCGCCAAACACATTTTTCAAGTTACGCTTTTCTTACAGGGACTAGATACACCATCATGCAGTATTGTTGTTCAATGTCAGACTGACAGGATACGTAAGAGATCATAGCGAGTTTAAGCATTAGTGACAAGAAAACAAATTGATTTTGGTAATTATAATACTTGTATAACTATTTCCATGAATGAATTCACACTCCATCGCCAGATATTTCAACTCATCAAGTTTAGTAATATTTATGCATTGATGCATTGCATGTGTACTGATGTACTCCACTGATGTAAAGTCACTAATGTTAGGATAGACCCACCATTAAAAATGAACAAGCAAATGTAAGATGCAACAGTTTATTAACTAAGCTCAGTATGATCATGTAAGTGTTTGACTCGGTAGACCCGTATACACGTCTGAGATTTCACTTATTTCACAGGTTGACAGGTAAATGCCCGGCACGTAAAGAGAAGTAGCAAAGGCGTTCAGTGTTCTTTAGACATCCCTACTAATTGTGAAATGGAGGACAACATAGACAACTTTGATGAACTGAACACTGACCCCGATACTGATCTTCATGATATTTATGATGAGTGTTCATGAAAAGGGAGTCGGATGATTCAAGCTACAAAAAAATGAGAGTGACCCTATATATTCCAGCTTCGACTCAAAAACTCTGGAAAATGGTAATGAAAATTGCACTTTAGCATGTATGGAATTATGACTGATTTAATGATGCTGTCAAATTCTTATTAGTACTATTAATGGCCTATACAATTCCGCAAGTTTATCCATATACATATTTAACGGGTTATCGGCTTCACATAACAAATTATTACTAAATACTAAATTTCTTGAATGCTTCGAAAAGGCTTTGTTGTCAGAGTTCGAAAACTTGCCCCCATTGCATTTTCATATTCTTTCCAGTTCAGAACAACCACCCACCACCCATATATCTGAGAGAACGTTTATTGTGTCTGAGGAACAGCTGATGTCATTATTCTAGACTTGTCGCTACTGTCACGGATCAGCGAATAGGACAGAGACCCGCACATGTGATTCCTTAATTACAGTTATACAAGAGTGCCACCTGTGTGGTAAGTCGTACGCTTGGAATAGCCATCCCTACCTGGGGGACATGCCAGCCGGTAACGTTATCTTGTCAGAAGCCATCATATTTGCAGGTACAACTCCAACAAAAGATCGTTTAGTTATGCACCACATGTGCATCCCAGTGATATACCTTTCTCCACTGATGACCCACTAGCGAGCGCTACTCACAACTGCTATCGAGAAAGTAAGGAAGGCGCATCTGGATAGTGTCTTTGGAGAGTTACAGTGTTTTCGGCAGCCAATTGCTATGTACTTGTAAGTATTTTACATGATACTCATGCAAGAAAATGAGCAACACATTTTGGTAAATATAAGCACATATTGTAATATAATCATTGTATGTTTAAAGTTATATGTCTTAAAGTTGGACAGTGAACACATCAATAGGAATAGTCATCCCCCTACATACACACAGAAGGAAGGAAATAACTATTTTGAATCTTTTTATTTCTAGGTGTGAAGAAGAAACTAGAACACATCGCCAAAGAAAGGAGGGAATGTGAGGATGTGAGGATGTGAGGAAATGGATTGGGACCATTTCAAATCACATGTACTGGTACGCAAGTTCAACCGAAAAAGAAAATGGTGACGGGCTTGAATGTTGTCAAGTGGCATTCTGTAGCTAACCCTATCCAAAATAGTCATGCACATGAAAATAGTCTGTTTCCATGCTGTCTGCATGATTGTCTACCTGAGGTCAACGCACGTCACGTTTCATATTAAACATGATCATCTACAAGAACTTTAACATAACATGATTATTCTTGAGGAGCTCACACAAGTCACCCCTTTACTAAATTGTAAAGATTCTTATATTTCAAATTACATGTATTACACTTTTGAAGAAAAAAAAACTTTATTAGCAGCTTTCTTTATTTTGGGAATCCATTTTTTTTTATTTCCTTTTATCAGGTGAAAAGATTGTGTGAAAACTGAAGAAATTGTGCTGAGTAAGAAGCTGGCGAAAGACATCCAAAAGTTGATACCCTTCCACCAGACTTCAATTTTAGAAGCATTCCACAGTGTTGTTGGTTTTTGTCCTGTTACGGAATGAGAAACAGGTAAATTGTTTACAAGCATTGAAAGTCATTAAAGTTGATCCTTTCATCTTAACAATGATTATTTTCATAGTTGACAACTATTCTTAAAAAAAATAAAAAGCAAGAGTTTGATAAAAAAAATTGAATGCCTTCCTTCAATTGTTTTAAAATGTTCAAATACAGACCTTGTTTTCTATTTTTTATAAAAAGTACCACATATTTTAAAAAAAAGATTATTACAGTTTTTACTATTTTAAGGGCTGTTTTCTTTTTAACGCAGACTCCAGTCAGTGGCACTTCAGTTCAATGAAAATGCTGACCACAGACAATGCCTAGCACTGGAGCCAGCCGATGCCATTGTAAAAGAAGACAAAGAAAGCTGTACCTACAGTATGTACCAATGTATATTTGAATCAAAACAAAGCCAATGAAGATTCATTTTTGAAGCACATATTTAAAACCATATATCTAGACAAAATATCATTCATTCAACAATGATTTATATGTATGTTAAAATGAATACTATTTCAATCTAGTTTACAGTTCCATTCGTTCTGTTTGGTAACTTGTCAGTGTGAATATAGGTAGTGGAGGAAATTCTTCTTGGTTTCTTAAAATACTGGTGGAAAATTTCTTCTTTCAGACTACGTTGAAGAGTTGATGGCAGCACTGGAAGAAATGGTCAGGAAGCCATATCAGTTGATAAACAGCTACCGCCACCTCTGTGTAGCTAATTCCAGAGGCCAGACAAGTCGAGGGCTGTCCAGGTTCTCACATCACGATTTGTAAGATAACTACAAGTGCTTGTAACATGTGTAGTTACCACCTTCACTTGGGAACTTCCGCTCGATTGCATACACTGCACAGGATGGCAAAGCAACTCGGATTTCATAGATTTAATTAAGTCAATGCAGATTCATTTTGTAGCACATATCCAAAAGCATGATCAAAATAATTGTTCATTCAGCTACGATATGTTAAAATGAATATTATTTAAATCTCGTTTCCAATTCCGTTAATTCTTTTTGGGAAATCGTTAGTGTGAATATAGGCAGTGGATGAAATTCTTCCGAGTTTCTTAGATTAAGGTGCAAAATTTCTTCTTTTAGATTATGTTGATGAGTTGATGACAGCCACTGAAGAAAATTGTCAATAAGCCAGAGTCAGTTGATAAACAGTTACTGCCACCTCTGGGCAGCCCTTCCAGAGGTCAATCAAGTCAAGGACTGTCCAAGCTCACACATCCCGATTTGCACGACAACTAAAAGTGCTTGAAATCTATGTAGTTACCACCTTCGATTGGGAACGTCCGCCTGATTGCATACACTGCACGGGATGGCAAACAACTCAGATTTCCACGGCCAATATATCTCAGCACCATCTTAGCAGCTGCCTGTATTCAATGTAGCTATTACGACTGAAAATAGAATATTCAACATATTTTCAGACGTGCATAAAGTTATGTTATGTCACCTATTCTAGTTTTCTGTTATTGTTTTAAAGTTTTTATAGGTCAAGACCTTTAGCATAAAATTAGATTTTACTACGACTAATGTTAGGAAGCTAAATGAATCTAAAGTGAATACGAACAAACAAATATATTTTTAATTTAATAATGCAGAGTCTATTCAAGAAATGAAATTCTTGATGGATTAAAGTTAAAGATTTTTCATATTAAAACTTCCAATATAATGAACAAATGATGCTAGCAGAGTCTATCCTCATGATGAAAGGTTTGGGTGAAAATTCTACAATCGAGAAAATGGTACATTTTCTCAATAAAGGAGGGATTTCATGAATATTATCAATGAATTGTTTTTACATTCAAGTGTATACAGCAATCACTTGTCTTAAAACCGACCCTGATAGTGGCACCGTGACTATTGAAAGAACATTTTACCTACAAGTGTTTACGTACTCTGACAGAATTTCCTCGCCATCTCCATATTGCTGTTTCTGGAACTGATGCTGCTTCCAGAACATATTCATCCAGCAGTCTGTAATCCAGGATGATCAATGATACAACATTCCTTGACCTCTTCAGTCGTATCCAACATCTTGTCTATCTCTTTACAGCATCTACATTCATCGGCTGTTTCTTTACTGCTGCAATATCCATATGTACACCTGAATAAATCAATATACTTAGCAAATACACTCTGTCATTCTCTAGCGTATTAGATAGCAAACTTATAGGTAAAGTGTACAAAATACCTGTAAATGTGATACATGGTCAGACTTTTGTTGTACCTTTTGCACCACAATAATGAACTGCACATTTAATCAGAAATGTATTATATTATTTTCAATATTGTTTCCCCACAAAACTATATGCCTCCTCTGCCACTATGTGCACCTAGACCCACATAGAAGATATATGCTCGATAAACATCTGTATATAGCAAGTCGATGATTACTTTTTCTTTTAAAAATGTCTTCGATTTTACTATCCGTGGAGGGTAGCAAAAATTCATACACATTAGCAGGGTTGAAAAGTCCATTCTTGGTGTGCATTTGATCGTGGTTGATCGTGGTGGAAAAGAAGAAACTGGAGTACTTAAATTCATAAAGCATTTATTTCAATACCTCTCACAGACTTAGTTTCAAGAGCCGAAATTGTAACACTTTTGGTACTAATTAACCAAATCAAAATGAACATCTGCTCTGAAGGCATCCAAGCTTTTGCACAAATTCGTGCATTTCTCTTTACATTATGAAATTGAAATAACATGAATGGAATAATAATAATAATAATAATAATAATAATAATAATAATAATTACAATAATGATAATAGTCATTACGAGACTGTAGAGCTCAAGCGCTACTCAGCCTGATTATGCGCTATGTTCACTTGAGGGCCGACGTCCGTGTGAACGTTCCTTTCGTTCGGTCTGAAATTGGTACGGTCTAAACTCATAGCGAGCAGAATCTTCTCTAGACTCATGACGATGGCCAGCTTCCTCAAACGATGACGATAAGCATGACAAATTTGCCATAAATTCGCTAATCTTCACTAACTCAACCATTATCATCACTTTAGGAACTTCCCGACAGAGCCTCACTTCCAAATACCCTATTATCACCGTATGTATAAAAGTATTTCCGGGGCATTTTTCATAAAACATCGATGTATGCCTAAAATTTATCTTAAATGTTTCCTCTTTGAGCTAAAATATGCATTTTAATGCACATCTCTAAGTTATTTAGCGAAAAATGAAAATTATGATATAACGTATGTATTATAGTAGACCTTTAAAACGCCGCAAAATGGTGTTTATACCCTTTTCCAAATAAAAAAAAAAAAAATTCCCCAACGAATCCGCTCGTTTTACGGAGTGAAGTCACTCAATTCAGAACATTCTATTTTACCCAAATCTTTTTATATACAGACAGATCGAAGAAAGATAGAGACACGGTTGTCGCTGCCATTATAGCAAAATTTGCGCTATATTGAAACTTCTGAAACCAAAGGGAAAGCTGACAATCTTTTCGGATTCCCTTCTACAATGAAAGCCAAGTTTTAGATAAACACGATTTGCTCGCGTATCGGACACATATACCTAACCAGTGCATACCGCCTAAAATTTAAACTTTGAACAGATTACGCACCTTGACAATATCTACTAATAGTTCATCGTCATTGTTGTCTAGTGTTCTGATCTTTCACCCCGTGAGACAGATTTTGTTGGGCTGTTGTTGTTGCTGTTTTTCATATGAACTTAATAAAATTTATGATTATATACCAACTGAAAATATATTCATTTTCAAAAAGAATGCAATTTTTAATTAATTAACCAGTGTATTTTTCTTAGAAATTAAGATTCAATAGGCACTATATAGCCAGATTCTGCTAGTGTGCCACTACACTTTTCAAACACATACATACATACATGCATACATACATACATACATACATACATACATACAACTCTGCCAAAAAAGAATGTTTATCTCTTTTAGAATGTTTTAAATAAGAGCTACCTTGTTTGCCCAAGAGTGTGCAAAGGTACAACAAATTACCAAAGTTCTCCCACTTCAGCCTTGTCATTGTTAATACATCCAGTTTTCTTTGATAATGCAACAAAATTATGTACAACTCAAAACCAGGATGAATCTTTATGTGCAGATATTGGTTTTGTTTATCAACGCCATCTGTAGAGCAGCTTCTCGATGAAATCTTCAGTCGGAAGGACATTCAACCATTTGAAAAGGCAACAATTCTCTCCCTCAGACATATTAACACATACATACACACACAAACAGACATATACATTTCAACAAACGCTTACCAAAATATCATTGCTATGAGAACAATAACCTAAGTGTAAATTTGTGCTCGTAACAGTAACTCGAATGCAGATAGAACTATTTATGTGAAATTTAGTAAAACAGTATGTGTAGAGGAATGGATGGTAGTCCACTTCGAAAACGATTTAGTATACTTTTATCAACCTTTAATAATTGGAGATGTTCTATTCTTGCTTTCTTTCTAAATACATTTACTGGCATTCGCATTCATAATTAATTTTTACACTTATCGATGCCTAATCACATTTTTAGAATTGCAATCCATGTTCTATTTCCCATTAAGATCTTGTCATTTAAAAATTAAAAAGAGTTTCGTTAAACCATATTAGAACATGTTTAACATCTACTTGTACCACATTTGATAACGCCGGAATCTCTTTCAATTAAGTCAAATTTAGATCTGGCAAGAATTTGCTTTCAGATTTAGTATTATCTAAGTAACAATAATGTTATTGTCTTTCAAAAAAAAAAATCACATCGTATCACTACGATGAAGTAAATATTCGTACCATCAGGAAGGTATTAGTGTCCAGTGGGTCATAAGTGGTAATCAAAGGAATTCCCTTTCATGATGGTTAATGTTTTCCTACTTATGTCCCTAGATCAATCGATTCCTTTTTGCTCCTGGTATTAAAATGCGTTTTGACAAGATTTAAAGTTAGAAACGTTATATATATCAAGAAATTTACTATAAACATGGATAGAAATATTGTTTCCATATAAGCTGATGGGTATGTCTAGGAAAGAAATGTTTACCTCGCTCACAGTTTTTCTGAATTATATTCCTAGATGTAAGGTACTAAGTTCATAAAAGATTTTGTTTTATCAGACGAGAAATGAACTATGTAAGACGAATGACAGTATCTATACGACAAAGAAAAAGAGGCTTAGATTATTTAAAATTAATAAACAGATACATAACTGTTTAAGAGAACGATTTAAGGTCCTTTATAAAAATTATATACTGACAGTTATTTTTAAGAGAAGAAAAGGAAAGTTAGTTTGCACGTATGCTACAACCAGACATAAATATTTCCAGCTAATTATTCCACATACATGAAAAAGGACTATAATGGAAACCCATCACCGCCAAAGATATGAAATTTAAACAAAATAAATAATTTTCAAATCAATCAAGCAAAATTGAAATAAAACAGGCATGCTTGTAAAAAAAAATATTAAAGCTTACACAATAAGATCAATACTCAAATAAAAAAATGAAGCACAAACGAAACAGATAAATGTCAAAAGAAATAAACAAAATGCGAATGAAACAGGCAAAGGCCAAATTTAATAAGCGGTATGTAAGATATTAAGATTAATACTCAAATAATAACAAACAAAGCACAAACGAAACAGAGAAATGTGTCTCGACTCTATGGTGCTAAACTAAGTAACATATAAAGCAAACAAACAAGTGTTGTAAAATTCAATAAATAATTTAATTCTCTAATTTATAAATTTAAAATTTAAGAGGAATTTGCAGTAATGTGAATTAAATCCCAAATAATCCTAAAAGTTCTATCACAAGTCCAAAAGTATAGAATATACAACGACATGACTCTCTCTCTCTCTCTCTCTCTCTCTCTCTCTCTCTCTCTCTCTCTCTCTCTCTCTCTCTCTCTCTCAACCAGTACTGGGTAATGTGACTGTAAGATATTTATATGAACCCGGTTAACTTGAAGAGGGTAAAAAAGAGCAACTGATCCTATCTGGAGTGTGACTAGACATAAAATTTCTAGCGTGGTTAGATCCACAGGTAGACCTGCAATCTACAGACTGGATTCGAATGCTCCTCAGCGTGGATTTGTACGTGAACAGTTACAAGTAATTCTTGAAGACACACAATTACGACCGCATTCACTTTTGTAAACTGGCACCTTGCCGTAGATTACATTCAAGACAGGTCAGCATCATATTTTCGCGTGTGTGTCCAATACTACTATTAATTCTGTCTACGGTGAACTGTCTTGGATTATTATTCAAATATTCCCGTAGCATATAACAGTTACAACTTGTACAATGATTATCCTGTCGTTGTTTAAGTGTCATAATAAATTCAGCATCGATATCAAAGCCGCGATTATTTTTTTGTCACATTGCTTATAACGAAATAGTTTTTTTCTTATTACGCCAACAACTTCGGTGTCGCTAGCAGTTTGATTATTATTTTCTGTAAAATTCATAATAACCCTGTGCAGTTGAGATATTCTTCTGACTCGAGACACTGCGTGATAAACTAAATTTGACCATTCGATTATATCATCGACAATCCAGATATTTGTATCAGTAATAGTTAGTCCTTGTGATGAATGAATTGTAATAGCGTATCCTAGCTTCCACGGCGATTTATCCATGATCAATGCGCTCTCAACAACATCAACGTCAACCAAAACAGTATCATTTAATACAAGATTTTGTTTTTCATTTGTTCCTGGAATATCAACTTCAACGTTCTGTCGTCCAGTATCCGCTGGGCGATAACACAATGGTACAGGTAGATTTGAAAATTTTTCTTTATGTAACAAAATTAATTTCTCTTGCAATTCATCATGAACTATCTTTCTACTTGCAACTATTAAATCATTTGGTATCCACAAATTCGAAAAATCTTCACAGGAGTTTCCGGAATTATTTCACGCATTATATCGCATTGTATTTTATCTGGCTGTAGTCTGATTAATCTTTTAAATTCTTTCAGGACATCATCAATAGCTCTATGATCATCGGTTATCTCCTCATAATAATCCACAAAACATTTTTAACAATTCGTGCGGAGACTGTCCAACAAAAGATTGCGGTTGACCATGATCGCCGCACATAATCACAGCAGTATTTTTGGTCAGTAACCAATCAAGAAATATTTTTAATGTTTCTAATGATACCGTACAAATTTCATCCCAGATGATAATCCGGGGTATATATTTTTTACCCATTCGCTCAGGTGTCCACGTATCCCCACACCATCTGAAGAAACCGTAATACGTGCGTGATTTTACTCCTCTTTCATTTATTTCTCTGGCTAGTCTGTGTGTAGGTGTCAGCACAATCATATCAACGGAGTTCTTCAAACTCCGACGAAATAATTCAATGGCACGTGTTATTTTTCCAGAACCTCCAGGACCATTGAGACAAACGGTTTTATGTCTGGCCACAGGATCAAACACAGATGGTGCTGTCGATGCTAATATTTGATTGTCATTACTGTAATATATTTCCCTGATTTCAACGTCTGCAGATTCGGAATGATCAAGGATATTTTCTTGTTTTATTCTCCATGATCCCCATTCGTCATTGCTGAGTAACGGTTTTAGTAAATCTGTATATGCTTAATTTATATAAAACGAATCCGTGGCAACTCTGACCGCGTAATGAGTGAATCTGTTTATCATCGATAATAAATTTATGGAAACGTAAGCGAGCATAGAAGATCTTAAATAAGTGAATTGCGGTGACTCACGATCAATATAGCTCACGATTGTACCCAATTTAGTTCCGGTTGATAAGTTCCGACTCATAAATGTATTTTTTTCCGTTGTATCAGCAATTATAAAATCAAGCTCAGCATCGTCCATGATTAGTCTTGTACACATTCGTTTATAGTGATTCAATCCTCCTTGATTAAACTTACCAATTATTTTCCTACCAAGATATTTTGCAACTTTATTTTCATAATCAATCATATCAAGATTTTTATCCGGGGAATATTTCTTTTGTTGTGGTAACCAAACTTGTTTCTGCGGACGATATGATATAATGGTTTCATTTACGTTCAACGACACTAAAATTCCAGTATCAAGCATATATCGTAATAGTACTATTGGAGCTGAATATTTTTCTGAGAAATGTCTTCCAAACCAAACATAAATAATCGGATGCAGATTTTCCGCAAACTCAAATGGCTCTATACAAGCAAATCCAGTTAAGTCAAAATTTGGTAAGAGTCCGTTTATCGCAACTCTGGTCATCTCGTGTGTGGGATGTCCGAATCTTTAAAAGTATTCAGAACATTCTCCGTATCCAAGAAAACTTCCAGGATAACGCGTTACCATATCAACCGATACAATATCTTTATAATCGTATTTAGTATTCTACAATCCGCCATGTCCGCATTCGACACAACTGTGCACATCAGCGAGAAATTCCAATCGTGTCGGCTTCCATGAATTTTTCTCCTGAGCAGATGGGCAGCAACCGATGGAACGGTGAAACAATTATTTAGTAATTGTTCAACCTTGACATCGTCAGTGATAAAATCCTTGATATTATCAAGGGGTACATATTTCTAATATTTTTCATTTCATCGCGGAGTGATTCTTCACGATAAATATCACCGTTAGGTCGTACAAACTGATCATAATATATGGATTCTGAACGTCTAAATAACCACACGGATACAGGGTCACTCTTACTAATATCATTGATAACGTCAAATATATAATCGCTGCAAAATTTAACTATTCTATGTCGTGGAAATATGGTTACCTCGGACGTCCATGCGTGTGCGTTATGATCAATGATCGTTATAGGAGCTCCTCTTGATGTATATTTCGACGCATACAAAATCTCTCCGGTTAGTGCTTTTACTGTTATTGGGAATTTTAATTTCTTTTCTAGTTTAGCAACGTCGCTGATAGATACTCCGGTATCTTTAACTGTTTCTGCCCACGCATTTATTTTTTTACGTCTTAGATCCGTTAAACCGTTTCCACGTATTGCTTTTGAGAAATGTTCTATAACCCGCTCAGCTATGCAGTTTAGTCCCCTTGACAAAGTTGTTGATGAAAATTTCATTGGTTTGAGATTATTAACGCTAGGTTTATCATTTAACTGATATATCGCATAGACAACTGCAGTTACAGGATATGCTCATTCATAATACAGTTTATCAATACCAGTCAATGTTCCTGGTTTTGATTTTTTATTTAATGTAACAGTATTATTTCCAGTATGAAACCATAGAGGGTCACGTTTATCATGGATAATCCAAGTGTCATCATCTGTCTGCACAATAAATTTTACTAGAATAATATATCGCCGATTGTTGAGATAGTTAATAATATTTCTACCTCGTTCGTCACGCATTCTAGCATCAACGGTATTCATAATCCTGAATGTTGACCAAGTATGAGCCGCACCATCGTTGCGAAATTCTTTCTTGGCTTCACGGATACGATTGATTATATCGCTATTTATCAAAGCCAGATCTTGCATCGAAAAATTAAATTTAGATTTTGGTAGTTTGTCAAGATCGAATCTTGTTTTGGAAGGTTAATTGCGGATAATCTCTCAAATTTCTCCATGCTATCATTAAAGCAAATATATGTTTAATTAGATTTTAATTATATATATATAATGATACAAGCAAAGAACAAATGCAGGTGGTTAATGATAGGATTTTCTCTTCCTTGTAATAAATCATGCGTAAATGAATTCTGTAGTTACCACATGCAAAGTTTTCGCAAAGGGAATCTAGGACTGAAACCATGTTTACGATGTGGTGTTGGGGTCAGCGGAGAAACATGGTTGTGTGTGCAATGCGGTGGTAAAAGATACAGAGAGCTGAAACAATATTATGATAAGAAATATAATAATGAATCCCCCATACAAACTACTTAAGACTATCTCGCTAAATTTTCAAAACACACATTTAGACAAATAATATTACTATATAAATGGAGCAAAATGAATTTGTGAAACATCCAATAATTAAAAATTATGAAGCGTCTCGTGATGGTGTCATCAGAAACTGCAGATTAAAAAAATCAGTTGGTTTTGTTAGTAATACTGGGTATATCATGTTTAGTGTTGGAAAAAAAATTATTTCTCATATAGATTCGTATTCGAATGTTTTCATGGACTGATCAAAGATGGATTTGTGATTGATCATATCAACTCTGATCAGAAAGATAACTCTTTAATAATTTGAGAGCTGCTAAATATTTCGGTATTTCTAGTGCTTCAATAAAACGTGTCGCAGATAATATAACCAGATCAGCATTTTCAAATACATATGATCAGTGAATAAAATTTAAGTACGCCACCACTTCTGAATAAAACAAGAAAATATTGTAGTTGACGAAGCGAGATAACTCCGTCAAGTAAATCTCTCTCAGATTAATTAAGCAGTTGTCTCCCTTTGCTTATTGCGTACATGACCACATGTTTATATTCAGTTATATATCTAATCCATCAAATGCTGAAGTCTGAGAAATCTACATATTTCACATGATCAAGCACCAAAATCCGAATTCCGTGATTTTTTTCTTTGACGTTGTCAAGATGATATTGAATTCCGTGATAAAATCATGGCGAACCGCAGTAGATTTCTCAGATTTCACATAAGCTGTGTGTGTGATATAGTCATTATCGATTTTTAAGTGTGTCTAGACTGCATGCTGAAAGAACTAGGATAATATCGATCCACGAATTATTGCTAACGCAGTTCTGGTAGCTTGAGAATATATTTTACACAAAGCAGAAAAATGTAAGACTGTATATTTATTTTATATTTTATTCAGAATCTTTTTATCACAGAATCTAGTAGTGTATACTTATCACCCTTGACAGGGTCCGTGATTATGTCACGGGGCTAGATAACTATATGATTATTTTTGAAACATATATATTTATAACCAAAGCTCATAGTGTAGTGGTTAGCACGTCCGGCTCTCATACTAGAGGTCTTGAGTTCGAATCCCATGATTAACACTGTCAGTGGTTTGGCCCTGGGATGCCAACTTTTCTAAGGTAATTTGGGAAGTTCCGCCTGTGTACACCTCCTCTCGCCACGTCAAACAACGTGGTGAGTGTGTTTTGCATTCGCCAGGGGTATGATTTGGGGGGGTGTGTACATGAAAAACTGGAATTTCCTCAAAATAAACAACAGGGTGATGTGAGCTCGTGACCTCACTGAAGGGCACCCAACACAAGGACATTCAGAAAGAATGTTCGCCAGAGGAAAAAGCCTCGTAAGGTGCCTGTGGGTCATAAGAGAGACCTTAACCATGAAGAGTGCCTGTGGGCCATAAGAAAAGGCCTTCCAAATGAAAAGTGCCATAACAAAAGCACCAATGAAAAGACTCTTAGGACCTTATGGTAAAGGCTTTACTGACAATAAATGGCAGACTGATCGTCATAGCTGTTGTTTATTTTTGTATTTATTATATATTATATCAGAAATATATTTTCATTAATTCAGAAATATATTTTTATATTATTTATATTATATTTTTATTAATTCAGAAATATATTTTTATATTTTTAAATATTATCTCAGAAATATATCTTTATATTAATAAATATTAACTCAGAAATATATCTTTATATTAATTCAGAAATATATTAACTCAGAAATATATTTTTATATTTATAAATATTTATTCAGAAATATATTTTTATTTATTTATCGTTATTCAGAAATATATCAGAAATATATTTTTTATTAATTCAGAAATATATTTTTATTTATTTATATTTATTCAGAAATATATCAGAAATAGATTTCATTTATTTTTATTAACTCAGAAATATATCTTTATATATTTATATTTATTCAGAAATATACTTTTAAATTTATAAATATTAACTCAGAAATATATCTTTATATTTATTCAGAAATATATGAGAAATATACTTTTATTAATTTATAAATATATTTTTATATTATTTATATTATATTTTTATTAATTCAGAAATATATTTTTATATTTATAAATATTAACTCAGAAATATATCTTTATATTAATTCAGAAATATATTAACTCAGAAATATATTTTTATATTTATAAATATTTATTCAGAAATATATTAATTCAGAAATATATGTTTATATTTATTCAGAAAATATTAATTCAGAAATATATTTATATTAATTCAGAAATATATTTATATATTTATTTATATTATATTATATTTATTCAGAAATATATTTTTATATTTATAAATATTTATTTAGAAATATATTAATTCAGAAATATATCTTTATATTAATTCAGAAATTTATTAACTCAGAAATATATCTTTATATTAATTCAGAAATATATTTATATTAATTCAGAAATATATTAATTCAGAAATATATCTTTATTTATTTATATTATATTATATTTATTCAGATATATATTTTTATTGATTCATTTTAATTCAGAAATATATTAGAAATATATTTCTATTAATTGATAAATATATATTTATATTATTTATATTATATTTTTTGTAATTCAGAAATATAAATATAGATTTATTCAGAAAATATTAATTCAGAAATATGTTTTTATTTGTTCAGAAATATATTAACTCAGAAAAATATTAATTCAGAAATATATCAGAAATATATCTTAATATTAACTCAGAAATATATTTTTATATTTATTCAGAAATATTTTAATTCGGAAATATATCTTTACATTTATTCAGAAATATATCAGAAACATATTTTTATATTAATTCAGAAATAAATTAATTCAGAAATATGAAATATATTTATATTAATTCAGAAATATGAAATATATTTATATTAATTCAGAAATATATTAATTCAGAAATATGAAATATATTTATATTAATTCAGAAATATTTATATTAATGCAGAAATATATTAATTCAGAAATATATATTAATTCAGAAATATATATTTATATTTATCCAGAAATATATTTTTATTTATTTATTTATTTATATTAATTCAGAAATATCTTTATATTTATTCAGAAATATATTTTTGTTAATTCAGAAATATATTTTTATTTATTCAGAAATACATTTTTATTTATTTATTTATTTATTTATATTAATTCAGAAATATATTTATATTAATTCAGAAATATATCTATATTAATTCAGAAATATATTAGTTCAGAAAATATATTGATATTAATTGTGAAATATATCTTTATATTTATTCAGAAATATATTTTTATTTATTTATATTATATTAATTCAGAAATGTATCTTTATATTTATTCAGAAATATATTTTTATTTATATTAATTCAGAAATATATCTTTATATTTACTCAGAAATATATTTTTATTTATTTATTTATATTAATTCAGAAATATATCTTTATATTTATTCAGAAATATATTTTCATTTATTTATTTATATTAATTCAGAAATATATTAATTCAGAAATATATTTTATATTTACTCAGAAATATATTAATTCAGAAATTTATTTTTATATTAACTCAGAAATATATTTTTATCTAAAAAAATATTTATTATATAATGAATCATGAAAATATTAATGCTATTACTGTTGCTATTAAGCAATTACAACATAACGGTATAAAAATATCTGATGAACTTGATCCTAAAAAAAATTATGTTTGATTTTGAATAATTACAATTTCGAAAATCCGAAAATAGATATACGCTGCCCTCCGATTATAGATTCATAAAGTTAATCCAACAGTCGATGTTACAATTGCTGGCAGCAATTACAGATACGCAGGTGAAATTATTTGTTCCCCTTTCACGTTCAATCGAAAAGGTTAGGTCAGAATTATCTCACAAATACGAAACAAAAAGACTTGTACACACTCGTATAAAACAGCTTAGAGATATTATGTCCGTGAACGAAGTTGCGGAAGAGTTACTGGCGAAAGATATCGATGAGTGTGACAGCACCGATGGTGAAAGTGACCGTAGTGACGTTGACAACGAAACCAATAGTGTCACCTGTAACGTGGTATCAGCTAAACAAGAAGAATAATTCATTTCTGAGCCTGATAAAATCTGGGATAAAAAAAAAAAAATATTTTATTCTGACATTTTTGTTTTATGCTTGGTGTTTTCTACGAACGCACATACAGATTTATATTCAGCGTCTCTGACCTAAGGTCTAGCAAGTGTCCAGTCTGGTCAGTAAGTTTGAAATGTATCAGCAGTAAGAGCGGACTATGACATCTTAAATAAACAACGTTCATTGGTTCTGATACAATCAAATAGCCTGGTGGTACTTGAGGGTAAATGAATACAGAATGTATCCTTGTGGGCTTGATTGGATTTTTCAGTGTCAACTTGATAACTACCATCAATGACATCACATACTAGATTGACCGCGATCGTTGAAGTAATGTTGATGATGCCCGGCGAGACATGACGACCCTCGTTGTACGGATTATTATTATATCCTAGAATATTTTGTGGTGGGTTTATTTTTCTCCATGATTGTAGAACTTTTGGAAAGTTTTCACCGATTACATCAATTACTGGTTTTTTTTTAGTTCAGTATTATCAAATCCTGGAAATATAAATGTTTGTAATTGTTCTTCTGTTATATTAAAATATTTAATAACTTGCTGTGGTCCTATATTATTAAAATAAAGTAACATTTCATTATTAGCGCTATAAAGATATTCCGCAATGTATTTAAGATAATTGTTATTTCGATAATTTGTTGTTTAATGTCATCGCTATAGTACATGAAAATAATTGAAAATAAATTTTTTAGATTATTAAGAAATCTTGTATGTTCAGACTTGATATCATCCGAGTAAGATTTTAAAAATTTTACATTAACAGGTAATCCTTCACTGAATTCAATACCAAGAATTACTGTTGCTGTGCCATGGTCTTTTTTATATATTTCGTCGATTAAAACCAGGCCAGTTTTTTTCATCGATATACTGTCGTCGACGTTCTTCAAAACTGAAATGTTTTGAATAATCTATTTCCGTTGTAAGAAATTCATCTCGACGTGGTTCAGTGGGACCAAAATAAACAGGCGCGACTTCAGGCCATCCAAGTACAGTTCTGATCGAAGACTGATAAATATCCACAGCATAATCCGGCGATAATATTTCAATGGCCGATGATAACGTTAGTTCGTGAACAGTAATGGCAATCTTTGATTCTTTTCCTGTGATAGATTTAATCCTGCGCTGGAATTCTTCATTGATTTGTTCTATCTGATAACTGCCCATTGGAATACTGACAACTTGCCAATCTGGAGTTCCATCGGGTTTGTTTTTATTTGCAAATACTAATGAATTATTTGGTGGAAGACCACCGAATGATTTCGACCTGATATTTGGCCAACTATAACAAACCCGTAACTGCGCTAATGCAATTTCTTTTGTTGGAATTGCGGTTGGAAAATTAATACTGAATTCAGGATTAGTTGAACTCGCTGATATCATTGTAGTTCTTACCGGAGCAGTATTAGTGACGATCTGCTGTAATAATTCCCTTGACACAGTCACTGACATTGTCATTATTATACTATTATTGTTCTAAATCCCTGATTTCTTCAATACTTTCGTCAAATACTTCATTGTAGATTTTTACCATCGCGCTGAATTCTTCATTGGATATTCTGCCATCGTTGAACAACGACGAGACCAGCGATGATAGTTTGGAATATGCTGTTGTTGCTGTATGTAATTTTACCACATACTCGTGTAATTTTGTGTTAGTGCATGTATCTATCTTCTTTGCAATAATACTAAAAATACCCGCTATAGGTGTTGCGGATAAACGATAATCGTTACAACTACAGGCGCAGTTGCTGTTATCGTTGATAATATTACACCGGCTCCAGCAATGAGCGCACAAACTGAACAGACAACTATGTCAACGGCAACCAGGCGTCTTCGATAATTTTTCTCTTTTATTGTATAATCGTCAATAATATTTTTTTGTTTAGTTTGCCATGCACATACTTGATTGTATCTGTATTTCTGAATATCAATCATTATACTGTATTAAGTAATTAATTGAGGTGTTTCAGCTACAAATTCCAGACACCACCAGTAAGACGCTGTGGTTAATTTTTTATCAGATGGTTCCAACATAAACATTTCTTCGTTATCTTTATTTAACACTACAGATACAGTTCCAGAAAAATTATCGGTTGAATGACGCCATAGATACGTGGTAAAAATCCTAAATTTTGCAGAGCTGAACACGGACAGCCTGTACACACCAGTGACTTCTGCGGTATGTTTGATAGTGTTATTTTGCGGTGTCCATGTTGATGATCCTGATGATACTGTGTATACGATATTGTTAATCTGTTTGTGAGGAATTTTAATCAGATTAGTTTTTTCAACAATATCAGGAATTGCACTGACAATATTGTTGAGTCTTGTGTTAATGTCGGCGAGTTTAATGTCAACAGTTGCTGGACTTCCCAAAAAAATCATTAATAGCTCCGTTTATATTTCTATGAAAATTTGGAAATGTTTGTACGTGATTGGAAAAATCAGTTTTGAGTGTAGTCATTCCATCGTTGATTGTCATCAACGAAGTTGTTACCGGAATATTGTTATCGTCGACATATTTCTTCGTTGCAGTGTCGAGATTATCTGTTGGTTCTCCTACATTAATAATTTTTTTGTTATTCATGTTAATGATGCCGTTCATTATATCGCCGGCTTTTAACAATCGTTCACTTATGCTGTCATTGATCGACAATGGACTAATAACACTAGGAACAAGTTTGCCCTCTTTATCATATACAGCAATAAGACCTTCTTGCGATAATCGATTACGAATAATAACATCACTGATTGAAATATTACTCGTCTTCAATCTTCCTTCACGGTTTTGAAATACAACAAGTTCGTCTGGATCAACGTTGGCAAGATTGAGCAGGTCAGATAATGCATCATTTATCTGCCTTGTTACTCGCTTGAGTAAATCTTCACCTGGTGCTTGTTAAGTTTTAGTTTTAGCTGATCTTCCGTAAATATCTACCATTACATGATTAGCGATTATTTAAAACAGAACTCGCGCGTGCACTAATGTACGTGTGACAGTTTTATGAGGTGGTTCTTTTGATCTTGATACAGCATCAAGTACTGCCAGTGCTTCACGGCCACATATCGACGGGTCGGTTATTTTTTATGTTGGTAGCGTTGAATACCAGATTGGAATATGTTGAAGTCTGTCGATATATTTTAAAAATTCTTTTGTGGTGCCAGTCCGAACGAATCGAAATAAACAATACCACGTGGATCAATCGCGTACGCAACCCAATGAGTACCTGGTCCAGAGTTTTTATCGAGATTAATGATACCGGTTTCAATCGAGTTTGGTTTGTGTGGTAATTGATCACGCATAAAAACACCTCTGAAATTTTTTTATATTTAATCGCGTAGCAGCATCGAGTAAATCAAAATTGGACAACAGGAAAATCAACGAGTCCCTGGAATTCTTAATCCTTTCCCGTATCGAGTTCCTGGAAGTCTCAGACCCTTTACTTTTTTTTATTCCTTTTCCTGTTGCTTTCTTTAATGCCATTCCGGCAGCTGTTCCAACTGCACCCAACGCAGCTGCTTTTGCAACAGCTGGGGCTGCAGCGGCTATTATTCCTGGAATAGCTGCAAGAAGTGGAAATATACCACCTGTCTTAGCAATGTTTTTGATGGCACCCACAGAAAGATTTACGCGTATGCCAGTCTTTGATTGTTTGGCTTTATTGAAATACTTGAGCTGGCGTTCTGTCAGCGATAGTTTATTTGAACCACCTGTGATTTGTTCTCGCGCTAATGATATTTTTACTCCACATTTTTTCGCTGATGCCGACTGCAGGTTTTTAATCTGACCAGGAGTCAGACTGACACTAACATGATGATATGACATTTATGATATATTTCTGACTTCTAAATTAATGCTTGCACATTTTCCACTGGGGCATCAATGACTCTCATGCGGCCACCAACACCTTCAAATAACATTGTTTTATCACTGAGTATGACGGCGATTGCTCTGTAATTAGCAATAGCCTCTCTTGTAACACGACCTCGAAAGTGTATATCAACGACGGACTGTCTAAACAAATCCAAATGTTCCGGTGAAAAATAATAAATCAGATATAACGTTGTAAAATCTAGCTGTGATATTTGTAAACCAGTATCAACATTTTTATCACGCCCCATAAACGACATCAATCGATGATATGCACGTTCCACATGATTCAACAAAATATCCTCCGATGGTTCTTGATGTCCGTTTATTCTCAATGAAACATCAGAAACACCGACTTTGTCAAATATCATTATACTATGCGTTTGATCATTTACTCGTGTAACATCTTGAAGCGCAACGAATATATGTCGTGGTGCAGAGATACCTTGTTGTGATGCTATTTGCCATGTAAATAAACCATTAATTGCACTTTGAACAGCATCCGTGGTTGTTGTTAACCATGATAGCGTCGACTTGCCGCCGCTGCTCATGAAAGTGAGTAACCGTTCTTCTTCAGGTATCGTTGGAGTCATTACTGGCATCCATAATGAAAGATTTGTCAGAATTACTTTACCAGCATCACCGTCGGGTCGCCATATTGCATCATCGTCGGTTGCTTTTCGTACAAGTACAATTGTATGTTTGGCACCGAAAATAACTTTTCTGACATTTCTGCAAAATCCAAAAATATGTGATAACGGAATCGCGCAAGAAAATCTTCTTTCGCCACCCTGCAACACTGCTCAACGTGATGCGAATCCTAAGTTGAAATTTGCATTGGCACCATGAACCACCGGGGTAACGTCAGCGTCGGCGTTACCGGCAATGTTTCTTGGTCGTCTTATGTCATACTGGTTGTATTCAGGACTGTTAGAAGTGTCCTTGGTAAACATCATTGATGGACCAGCTGATCTTGAATAATCGTCGCTGTATCTTGCAAGGCCAATTATTGTCGTGGCAACGTCAGCATCTTTTAGAATCAATTCAATATTTTTTCCGTCAATCATGTATGTGGCATTGTCGAACAATGCCATGATACCATTATTGACAAAACCAACTCTAATATTAGCTCCGTATTCATTATTATCTGTTTTTAAAATTTCAACTTCTACTTCAATAAATGCTTCAGCGGGTAAGAAATATTTACTTGTATCTTGAACTTGTATTTCGATTCGTCCACGCTGATTTGGCTGTCGTGCGTCATAAGAATAATATTGATAATCACACACAGACTCATCCCTGAGAATTGGCGCATCCATATCAAATGCGGTATCAGATATGCGTTTGAACATATTTATGTTATTGATCATCATCTAATACGAAGACCACTTCCCGCCATCAGACTTGCTGCTATGTATTTTTCGCTGTCAGTACCGTTGGTGCTGGCGGCTAACTCTGCTAGTTTTTGATTTGCGGCTTGATTTATTATTTTACTAACATTTGCAGGCATCGCCGTAGTGCTGGCCAGTTTCACTTGCTGAGGTTTTCGTCGTACTAATCGTGCTAGTCTATCCTTGATTGCAGAGAACGCTTTACTGGCAACGTTGCCGGCAGCACCAACACCTTTTTCACGAATAACGTCAATGGCTTTCATTCCTAGTTGTTTTGCAATCGGTATTACCTTAGGGGCTATCCTTCTGAATAAACCCTGAACAACATCACCGAGTCCATCTCCGAAGAATGTTTTATATGTAGGTAATCTCGAATTTATCACCCTGACCATGGTTGGCCCACGTTGAGTAGTAGTATGTATAATCATCTTATTATAGTAATTATATCTAACTGTTTAATCACTGTGGTAATCATCAGCGATTTCATTAATAAGTTCACGGTAAACATTAATGTCCATGAGGCCGCCTGTAAAATAATCGTTGACAAATAGCAGCTGCTTCATTAATAATTTCTGGAGAATTATTACCGGCTCGTTTTCCACCAATCAGAATTTCTAATCTGTCCACGTCAGCAAGGATGTTATCGGGACATGGAGTAATAAGACCACTTCCCCTAGTACCAATACCACTTCCAGTGGCACCCGGGGCATCCTGCAATTCTTCTTTCTCACCTGTTGTTTCCACGGCTCTTTTCTTCCTTGATTTCCTTATTACTTTTGCTTTTTCGATTTGCTGTTTCATTTCTTCTTTTTGTTCTCTTGTTTGCTTTTCTTGTTCAATATACTCTTTCACTGTCTGGTTAAAAATATCAAACTGATTAACATCTTCCACAGATCTGATCTGCGGAATATCAGTAGCGATACGATATATATCCTTGACCCAATCGCCAGATTTCAACGTATTAATATGCTCCGGTTTCACGTATTTTTCTCTTTGATAATATCCATACGCGGCGATCTTTATTAATTTATTTGGGTCTTTGATAGTGGTAATACCTTCAGGTGTAAATTTATCGGTTATTTTGGTTTTGGTTTTTGGTGGTTCAGGTTGTAGTCGAATTTCAGGTGGTGGTTGAGGAAGCTGCCTGGGTGGTGGTCGAGTTGCTCGAAGATGCCCAGCAATATCGCCAAGCAATGTTTCAAGAGCTTTTTGTGTTGCTTCAGTTGCTGAAACAATTTTCTTTGTTGGTTCAGTAATTGGTTTAAATAATTGTTTGGAACCTTCTGCAAATTCTTCTTGTGTTTGTTGACGCGCCTGTAAGTGTTGTTTAACACCTTTATGAAGTGGAAGATATTTTCGTATTGCCTCTAATCGTTCTCGAGCTAGTCTAGCTGAGTGAGCTTCACCAATCAGTATTGATATAGTAATGGTTTAATTACAGCAGCAGAGAGGGTGAACTGACAAAAATTACGTGCACGACTACATAAACGAACACGCATAAAATTTACAAACACAGGTGTCACGAACGAGTAACAGCGTAAATAACCCACGTAGAGAAAATCTCAATTCGGTTAGAGGTTCTGGTTTAGCATTATTGACCCTATATTTTTTATCTTATTTAGTATGATTTTCATGCTTAAATATATTTGCTCGAAAAATAATTGTAGGGTTCACCCTCTCTGCTGCTGGAGTGCCTGGGGCCTACAAGGACCTTAATCCAACCCTGCTGGTAGCCCCTGACCTTCAGGCACAATTAATGTTCCACCATGTCAATCAGCCTTACTGAACAACGCATCACATAATACCAATGAATGTATCTGGGAGCCTGACTGGCATGGTAACAAAGTAGATGCAAATACAGAGATACATAATACCAAAGAATGCATCTGGGAGCCTGACTGACATGGTAACATAAAGTGGACTCTCATATAGATATACATAATACCAATGAATGTATCTGGGAGCCTGACTGGCATGGTACCACAAAAAGACTAAAATGTAGAGAATATTTAGCAACTTTGAGTTTGGATTCACTAGATTTAGCTATAATTTCAAAGTTCACTTAATTTTAGTAAAAGAAATATATCTGCAAAATGTTAATTTTTTTCTTTCAATCAGCAAAGTTCTTCTATGCAAAGGACATTTGGACAATTAGCAGAACTAAATAATATATGTTAGATTCGGAATAATTATAAAAGAACCTGGATAGCAGAGCTGTAATGGTCTGGCTTTGCAACATTGTGGTTCTGTGTTAAATTCCTGGTCCCATCAGATTAGCAGTTTGGTTCTGATTCTCAAGTTTCCTCCCCCTCAAAATCAACCTAACACCAACAGTGCAATCAATGACAGCACCTATCCAACTGTTAGCACTTCATAATGTTAATTTGAAATATTTTTAAACAGTAGTATATAAAAATATCAGAATACATTAATTTCTGGCAATCAAGTACCACTGTATCATACTGCTGACATGTAAGTTTAGAAAATATCAGGTATCATAATAGGATTTCAAGGTGTCATGCTGTATGACTTTATCTAAATTTAAATAACATGTTCTTAGTTCCTGTGAATAAATTCTTAGAAACTATCTAATTTTTTCAATCTGAAGATTCATAACCCTTAAAACATCAAACTCAGAGAACATGATTTTTCATCCAAGACTCCCATAAAATAAAATAACAAAATTTCAATACAAGCATGTATGTATGAAAACAAGATACTTTTTGTAATTCAAATACACATTCACTCCTAGTTATTGTAATTGGATAACAAAATGTTTAAGAAGTCAGAACCTTTGTACACTACTGTATGTATGCAAAAAGAATATAATACATAGCTAGGTTACAGCTCCTGTGATGCAATCTTTATAAAATTGAGATGAGAAAAGAGAGCTGAGAGTTTTAGAAAAACCATTTCTCAATTTTTGGTAAATATACTATAAAAATTTAACAACATAAAAATTTAACAACATTCTAATTAACTTACACAAGGTAATACTGAACTATAAACCTTTTTTAAATCGCACTTTTCTAAAGGGCATACTGTATTTGATAAAAATACTTATACTATCGCTAGTCTAATGTACTGCATTTCATAAATATACTTATACTATTGCTAGTCTATTGTACTGTACTGTATTCAATAAAAATAATTATACTATTGCTAGTCTGATGTACTGTATTAGATAAAAATACTTATACTATTGCTGGTCTACTGTACGGTATTTGATAAATATGCATATACTATTGCTAGTCAAATGTACTGTATTTGATAAACATGCATATACTATTACTAGTCTAATGTACTGTATTCGATAAAAATACTTATACTATTGCTAGTCTAATGTACTGTATTTGATAAATATACTATTGCTAGTCTATTGTATTGTATTTGATAAATATACTTGTAACTATTGTCAGTCTTATGTACTTTATTTGATAAACATGCATATACTATTGCTAGTCTATTGTACTGTACTGTATTCGATAAAAATAATTATACTATTGCTATTCAAATGTACTGTATTCAATAAAAATACTTATACTATTGCTAGTCTATTGTACTGTATTTGATAAATATGTATATACTATTGTTAGTCTAATGTAATGTATTCGATAAAAATACTTACACTATTGCTATTTTAATGTACTGTATTTGATAAACATACTTATAACTTTTGCAAGACTTATGTGCTATATTTAATAGAGATGCATATACAATTGCTAGTCTTGTGTATTGTATTTGATAAACATACCTATATTATTGAAAGTTTTATGTACTATGTTTGATAAACATGCATATACTATTGCTAGTCTTACTGGTATGTATTGTATCAGATAAATGTATAAATACTACAGTTAGTATCTATTGTATTTGATAACAATATTTACACTAGTACAGTGTAGTAGAATTATGTAATTGATAAATATACATATACTATTGGCAGTATGTACTGTATTACATAACCATACTTATACTAGTAGTAATTTCATACATTGTATTTGATAATCATACTTTTGACAGGCTCTTGCAAAATATAGATTACACAATAAACAACAAAGTCTATTTCTGACAAATTGACTTTTGAGAATGATTTTGAGAGAACTTATTTGAATTCATTTAATTATTTTCCAAGCAGCAAGTATGTATTGGTCTCCTGTAATAACCACGTAAACAATAGATGATAAACTCAGCTAATGGGTGCTGGATTTTCAGGTGGCTAGTCATTAGAGGTGAGTGCCTTTCTTTTCAAACACACCTGTCAAGGAATATGTGTGTGTGTGTGTGTGTGTGTGTGTGTGTATGTGTGTGTGTGTGTGATTTGGAATTTTAACATAGATTTAACAATTTTTCAGTCATATTGCTACAATGTGCAGTGTGGCAGTTTATAGTGATGTTTAGCACTGGGGCATCATGCTGCAGACATGTAGCATCATGTCCCACCAAGTCACATTATCCTGACACCAGGCTGACCAGTCCTAACACTAACCTCTTAATACTGAGCACCTAGCGAGGCAGCTGTTTGTACAATTTTTATAAGTCTTTGGTATGACTCGGCTGGGGATCGAACCCGACCTGTCAAAGAAATCTTATGCACTACATTATTAAACATTATCATCTAGTCATCTAGAAATCAGTGACATGTATAACACTTATTGTTCGAGTCAACAATCTTGGCACATTCTGAATCTTGGCACACTCTGAATTCATGAACTGACCAGGTTAGGATTTGAAAGTCCAGTACATATGTATAAATAGTATGATTAAAATATAACTGGTTAGTTAAAATAGAAATATTTTCCCCTATTTGTCAAAATGTGCTTTAAATAGTACATTATCATCTCTATGTGAGAAAATGCGAGACTGACCTTGACACTGACTACAAAGAAATGACAGACTGTCAATATATTATGTGAAAAAAGGTTCAACAGATAAAAGAAAATGGAAGAAGTTGTGTGTTTCATGAATGTGGAACATATAAACATGAAATGGAGGTGCTGACAGAGGCAAAATTACTGAGTATAAAACTTGCAGAACATACAACATTACAAACCAAACACAACCTCTCTCACTCTCAATTTATTCAACTTGCCCATGAACAAGTACCTTGTAAAAAATGAGCTTGCCCAGTCCCAGAAGTCAGGCAAGTGGATTTGTAAAGCCCTGATGGAGGCACTAGTACAGTAAGGTACACTCTGGAGACTTCTGACCAATGGGTTTTAATGACCTTAACCTTTGCAGTCCAGAACTGAACTTATTATGCACAAACCATTATTTTCTTTTAAGACTTACCATGATCATGGCCATTGACCTTGATATTCCCATGATCTGTACAGTTTTTCTTTCTTACGCTAAGCACAAGGCACCCAGAAATTTGATCAAGATAACAAATTTATTGGACAAAAGCTCCTTTCTCATTCAAGTCACATCAACCTTGAACTTTGACTTTCTGACCCCTAAATCAAAAAGGCTCCTTTCTTACACTTTCTTTCACAACCAAACTTGGTCTAGGTAAGTAGTCTAGAACGTTATTAGGCAGAAACCATTTTTCTTCCTTCAGTCACAGTAACTCTGACCTTTGGACCACAAAATCAGTAGGCCTCTTTCTTTCCCAAAGTGTAAGCCATCCTGTGATCTTTTTGAACCCAAAAGTAACATGCTTATTCTGTACCCCACAAACAAGTCAGCTACCAAGTTTACTCAAGGTTATGATGTAGAAGCTATTGTGCAGAAGCCATTTTTGTTCTTTCAGTCAGTTATCTTAACCTTTAACCTTTTGACCCCAAAACTGATAGGCATTTTCCTTACCCCATTTCCAAGCTGTCCATGATGTTTAGTCCCCATCTATGATGTAGAACTAATGTTATAGTGTACAAACCATTTGTTTCTTTCAGTCACAGTGCCCGTAACCTTATATCATCTGACCTTGACATTGATAGGTTTCTTCCCTATCCCATATGCAAGAAATCCACAAAATTTGACCCAGCTCTGTCATGTAGAATAGAAGTTACTGAGCAGAAACCATTTTTATTTTTTCAGTTGACCCCAACTGCAAGTCATTCAAAAAATATGATAAAGGTACATGGCATAAAACTAAAGTTATTGCGTGGAAGCTAAAACGTTTAACAGCTGGATGGATATTCAGATGAATGTGTTACAGAACTAATCTTGGTTGCATAGAAACAGAAGAATCAATCCAGTGTTTAGAAATAGATTTATTGTGCTCAGGGAGTTTGTGCAGTAAAGAATATATATAATGAGGAAATTGCATCCTTAAAAGTATGGGACAAAGGTGACAGGTCAAATTTTAAGTAGTAAGTATCAGCTTAACAAAGGAAAAAATTTACCTAATTTGTATCTCACTGCAATCTATGCCTCCAAAAAAGTTATTACAGTTGGAAATACATTGCTTCCAAGAAAAACTACAAACAGAACACTTCAGATAAGAATCTATTACACTGGCTCTGATAATTAACACAAAATATATTCACAGTCTTCAAACTAAACAATTGTAAAATTGCTTATTGTTTGTGCCTATAATTGGAACAAAACAGTATAAACAGGTAATCTGGGTATCCAACCTACCCAAGGGAAAACAAAACAACTTGCACAGGTAATCCTGGCTCAAGGTTGCCTAATTGACTAAGGTGTACAACAAAACAAGAAGAACACAATAACTGCAACTGGCTACTTAAATGCAATCACAAATGAATAGTATATAAAATGAAACAATATCTGATCCTCATAATTAAGGAATATTGTAGAAAATGTAACAATATCTGATCCTCATAATTAAGGAATATTGTAGAAAATGAAACAATATCTGATCCTCATAATTAAGGAATATTGTAGAAAATGAAACAATATCTGATCCTCATAATTAAGGAATATTGTAGAAAATGAAACAATATCTGATCCTCATAATTAAGGAATATTGTAGAAAATGAAACAATATCTGATCCTCATAATTAAGGAATATTGTAGAAAATGAAACAATATCTGATCCTCATAATTAAGGAATATTGTAGAAAATGATAAGATACTGATCCTACTATAGATGTATGGTTACACATTTTAACATTATATACTCTGCCCTTCGACTGATATGTAATAAACATTCGTGATACTGATACAATAATATCCTTGTACTGGATATACTTGCTTATAATTGGAGTCCAATGGCAAACTGCACAGACCCAGATCTGCCGTCACATAAAAATGTGCCTTCAGATCTGGGTCTGTGCAGTTTGTTAGGAGTAATCAGTAGAACATGCAGCACAGACCCTGATCTGCAGCATTATGCTATGGCAGCTCTGGATCTTTGTTGTTTGCAGTTTGACCGACTTATAAGTGAGTACATACGGTAAACTGCGTATGTCTTTGTAGATTTGCAAATATACTTTTAGAAACAATGACAATTTATGTTTGTGAGATAAACCTGTAAGTCCTGTAATAACTTAAGTAATTTCTTGGTCAATTTTCTTCCGAATTAAACTGAATTAAAATAAGCTTATGAATGTAACATTGGTAAAGCTATATTTCCATCTTGAAAAATAAGCATAATGAGATAACTTGATGACCTGATTTTATGGCTCTCTTAATGAGCAATACTGCAAAATGTTTTGTAAAATTGCTCCCAAAGTCGAAAAAAAGGGGAATCCAACTAGGGACATGTATGGTTGGGCAGACTAACCAACATATAAATAAGCAAGGTTTATATCCAGTATGTCGTTTGTCATGCACGCTTGTTACGATGTAAACAAACTAGCAGATAGGTCAGTGCTGTACCTGAGTGTTGTCAAAACCAGTATAGATCATTTGCACTCACTGTTCCAGTGTTACTATCAAATGATTTGTGACTGACCCAAAGCCTGTTTTAACTAAACAAAATGTACTAGACCCAACAGAAAATGAAGACAATCATCTGAACAGTTGTACCTGCCATAATAATGTCACCTGAAAAATGATTTTTCACTCTCAAACCCCAGACACTATGAAAAACACTGTTTCTGTAATCTTAAGGAAAAAACAAAAAGATTGAGAGACCTTCTTTACCACCTGAATAAACTGTCAGCTTAGTGCTGATGTAAAACTATCCTTGGGGCAGTCTATACAGCTGGTGGTCCTAGAAGTAATTAACATTTTACAGATTACTCAGTTGGCTGAAAATAGCTGAAGTGATATCATGTTAAATTCTTTGAGTACTGCTGTGGGACAGCTCATTAAGCTAATTTGCATAGGTAAAGTACACTAAACCCACCCTTATACATGGTCACATTTTAGACAGGGTACTTCATAGACCTGATGATAATATTCTAGTCTTCATTTGTGTCCCATAAATTTGCATCAGATCACACCTGCATTATATGGCACCTCAATGTATCAGTCCCTTACCCTCCATCTCTGTTAGCTAATAAAAGAAACTTCTGTATGATAAACAGAACCAACTGATGCAAGACATCCAAGCAAACCTAACAAGTTTGTTACCTAATACAACAGAATAACCTGACAAGTGCTTGCATTTATTTCTTGACAATGATACCCCAGCAACCAAGAGCAGAGTATCGATCCAAAACTGTTCACCATGGTATTATTCACATAAGGCTGAGAGAGGATCTGCTTTCCTACAGTCTCACTATTCAAAAGCAGATCACAAAGCCACTAAGAAGAATAAAAAAATAGTTCATGCAGCAAAATCAGCCTACAACTGTTACAGTACATGTACTGAGATCACTGAACATTCCAGCTGCCAAAATTTCTTCAAGATTATGAACAAGCTAAAATCCAGGAATAAATGTGCCATCACTTCCAATGACCTTATCTCTGGTCGACCTTCTGGACCAATTTGCAAATTTCTTCTGAGACAAAGTTCAATCTATTAGAGATAAGCTTGACAACACTATTTAAAATGACTCATCATCATCACCATACAGTTGTGATAGAGAATATACATGGCAACCATTAAACACCATTTGAACCCATCTTATGGATTTGGTATATACAACTGTGATGAAGAGCACTCCAAAGTTATATGAATTTGATCCGATTCCAACATCATTAGTGCTTGAATGCTTAGATTCAATACTGCCTTCACTAACCAATGTTATTAATACTTCTCTCTCATCTGGAGAATTTCCATCAGTTTTCAAAACCAACATTTTAAAGCCTCTGTTGAAGAAACTCATACCTGACCATAACAATTTAAAGAACTACTGCCCTGTTTCTAGTTATTTCACAGTCATGTAAAAAATCATAGAAAAAGTTGTTATATTCTAGCTAGTATCTCAGCTGACTTAAAATAGTCTTCTTAGCAATATACAGCCCACATATTACCCTTGCTGTCTTACTGAAACTGTCCAGTAATTTACAACCTTCTCTCTGGATAGTTTAAAGATTACTCTCCTCACCCTCCTTGACTTGAATGTGGCATTTGACACAATAGACCATGATATATTAATGCACCATCTCCAGCATGTATTTGGTTTTTTATGATGCAGCCTTACTATTTAGTCAGCATGAAACAAACTGTGTCCATAAATGGAAAACATTCCAGCCCAATTGATCTGTGTGTAATAGGTGTCTTGGGGAGAAATAACAATGTTACGTCTCCGTGGGTTCCTGTACTTTGATCAGACTTGATGACTGAACGAATCACCAGAAAATGATGAAGACCTATAATATTTATACACATGAAATGAATCAAACACACAAATCAAATACTAAGCGCACACAAACAATAACAAGAACAACCTTCTGTTACTAAATACCCTTCTCATCTGCCGTAGTGATACTACCGTGACTCGAACCAACCCGATTCTTCCTGGAATATCACTACCATCACATTTATTCACTATCCTATCCTTGAATTAAAAAAATACGTATCAGCAATACCAACATTAAATTGACACAGTCAATATGAAACCAAGGTGTCACTCTTGACAGTATACTCTCATTGCACCAACATGTAATGAAAATATCCAAGGCTGCCTATCTGGAACTGAGATGAGTCAGCTCCATTTGCAATTTTCTTTTGTTTGATGCAACTAAAACACTTGAGTGTTCCTTAGTACTTTCAAGACTGAACTATAGTAAATCACTTCTGTCTGGTTCATTTTAGTATCTACTACAGAAACTTCAAAAAGTTCAAAACACGGCTGCTCGCATCAACCTTAGGGTATGAATAACTGAGCACACCTCCCCCCTGCTCTGTAACCTTCACTGGCTACCTGCTTGATCCAGAATCAAACACAAACTCTGTTCATGTTCATTCACTATGCTACATTTTGAGACCACTCCAGTGGCCTAAGTGGTTAGAGCATCCACCTCATATGCGAGAGGTTGTGGGTTTGAACCCCAGCCGACTTATAAAATGGTACTAGAAGCTGCCTCGCCTGGTGCTCAGCATTAAGAGGTTAGTGTTAGGACTGGTTGGCTGGGTGTCAATATAATGTGACTGGGTGGGACACGATGCTAAATGTCTGTGTAATGATGCCTCAGTGCTAAGACATCCATATAAACTGCCATACTGCAGACAACGTAGCAATATGACAAAAAAATTGTTAAAGCTATGTTAAAAATCTAAATCACACACACATCACACATTCTCTTGAATGGCTCCAGTCCAATATATCTATCTCATCTCACCCATGTGTACATCCCATCTAGAAACTTACTCTCCTCTTGGGGCACTCACGATCTCATTGTTCCCCCAGTTAAAACTAAGTCATATGGACAACATTCTTTGTGTACCAATGCCCAGCTACGTGGAATGAATTGCCCATAGATCTTAGACACATGGACACTAATCTCATTCAAGATTGCTCTTGAAACTCACCTACTTAGATTAAAAGAACATTCTTAAAGATTTAATAACGTTTACTGCTTTAATTATTGTCAGCATATTTTTATTTTGCAATTTCATGGTGTTTGTGTTTGCAATGTTGTCATTGTATATATTTTCATGTGTTATCTACTATCGTAAAGTGCTTAGAGCTTCTAAAGATTAGGCACTCTTCTAAGCTCACATGTTCATTATTATTATTAAATGGAGCAGTCCAAATCATTTGAAATTTGGTAAATGAAAGAGATGTATATTGAAGAACAACTGTTATTACACATCATTATTATTACATCATTAAACATGTTTAATTCAGCTTAAATAAAGATGGTAAATTTGTGATCAGTAGCAATATTCCTTTTTAGTCAATTTATACTCCATACATAAAATGTAAAATATGATTATTCTGGTAGGCTGAATAGGATACAAGTGTTCTATTTTTAAGACAAAATGTCATAAAGCAGCTGTGATTCAGGGAAGGATGAACAATTTGCGAAGTGAGCAAAGTCAGCAAAACTAAATTTCAGAATTCCTGGTTGACAGAATTTTGACTTTGCGAAGAGCATCAGCAAGGGGAATCATTTTTTTCTTTGTAAACACTGCAAACACCATGTCATCATTAGTAATTCTGGAGTGTACAACACCCATCAACATAACAACACCACTCAGCACTGGGACAATGCACAAATGCAGAGCTCAATCTCAAAATTAAATAAACAATCACTGACATAGCACGTCACAAAAGCTGATGGGCTTTTCTGCAATTTCATTGCAGGGCATAATCTGCCATTTGTAACTGCATATCATTTTTCAGGCCTGTGTGTTTGACACTCCCTCAGAGCAATGCAGATGCAGAAAGATCATTTTCTATGGCTTGAAAACTTGAAGAATAATTTGGTCAAGTTAGAACAATGTCACCATCAAGTCTCTCATGAGTATAAAGAGGAACACAAATGACACTTGGATAACCTTTGAACCCCCTAAAAAACTGCCGAGAGTAGAAAAGCCTGCATCAAATTACTATAGGTTACTTTGTATTCCACTGTTTAATGAATTTTAAAGTCAGAAGCTTGTTTTTGTTTTACATTATGTGTGCATGGTTGTGATTACATGAGTGTGAGCACATAATATATGTGGGCATATGTGTGTGGTGATGATATCTGACAATGTATGGTTGTGATTACATCAGTGTGAGCACATACTATGCGGGCATATGTGTGGTTATGATATCTGACAATTCTGTGTCTATGGACTATTTTTTTGTTTGTTTTTAAGCATATTAAACATGTTAATACTTCAAAGAAAACAAGTGATCCTCTTGTATTCAAATTTGAATTTCCAGTCATTTTCTATAGGACTATAGGAGCTGAAAACTTATTTTAAATTGTATGACATGGCATTTTGGGGGCACGTGCACGGCCACCATCCACCCCTACTGGGACCTAAAAACACACTTTTCTGAGTTGAAAATTTCCACACACAGGAAGGCTGCCAAGTATGCAAAGTGAATGTTTACAATCTGAAGAAAACAAGCCTCATTTTCAGAATCTCCAAGTGATCAATACTAATTAGTCCACAACACCGGGGTCTCCCAAAAAGTATACTAGACATTGTGGTGGATGTATGTGGTAAGACAACCATTTTACATGGTTAACACTGACAAAGAACATATCATGTGATTTTGAAAATTGATTTTGAGAGAAAATACTGCTGCAGTGGTATTCAATTTCCAATACATCATGCACATATTAACAAGTTTTATTTACAGTCTCAAAACAATACCTTTCTTTGAGCTCTCTAACTTTATTCACATAACTTTCTACCCCTTGATTGTCTTGTACATCTTTCTCAGCCAGTTTGAGATTCACTATCTGCAAAAACAAAATGTCTACTTAGTAATAAGTTGATTTAATATTTAAGGTGTACTCAAACAAAAGAAAAACAGTATTGACAGAAATAATCTGATATCATAAACTTGCAACCATGAAATTCAGGTAACAGTTATCCACTTAAAAAACATCAGGCTTCCTTTGGACATATGTACTTAAAGTATTAAAAAACCAGAAACAGTGCTTGTGATAATGACCTATTTTAGTACATGTAACAGCAGTCATACTAATTGGTTGATTGTTACTGTTTGTATAAATCTGAAAGGTTTTTATGCCAGGGTGTGATCTTATTAAGTTTCATAAAATTCTATTCTGCAGTTCTGAAAAATCAAGTAATTTAAAGGTTTTTCTATGTTTAGCAACAGTATCCATATCTGAAGGTGGATTGGCATAATTTGAAAAGAAAAAATTCAAAGATTTTCATGCCATGATCCTGTCTATAAAGTTTGGTTCAATTTTATTTAAGTTTTTGAAAAATACCATTTTTACAGCTCTTTCCATTTTTAGTCATGGCAGCCACATCTGATTGTTAATTGTCACCATTTGTATAAATCTGAAAGGACTTGTTAAATAGGATTATATTCTGTTAAGTGGTTCTGGAAAAAAAGTAATTTATAGGTTCTTTTGTATTTGCAATCGTGGCCTTATCTGATGGTGTATTAAATCCACCTTTTGAAAGCTTGCTATGCCTGCTTGCTTTTGTCAAATTTGGTCAAATTTTGATGAGTTCTCTTTGAGACGTTGCTTAAAGAGCTTTCTGTTGCTTTTGTTTTGAAGTAACAGTAACCATATTTAATGGCAGGTGAACATCATTTTGTATAAATTTGAAAAGTTGTTATGCCAGCATCATTTTTGTCAAATATAGTCATAATGTGTTCAGTGGTTTTCGAAAAGAAGTTGTTTCAATTATTTTTTTAAATTTTAATAATGGTGGGCACATTTGATGGTGCATTAGTATCAACTGAACAAATATGCAAGTACTCTATAACTGGATGCTTTCTGTTAAATTTGGTTATGTTCAGCAATGTTGTTGGATAATTTATTTCAAGGTTTTCCTACTTTAAATTTAGTAACAATGGCTTTTCTATTTTTAGTAACAGTGGCTTTATTTCATGTTAGATCAGCATCATCTGCACAAAACTGAAAGATCTCCCAGAATTCTTTAAATCTTTTCAGACATTTTTTAAAAGAAATAATTTCAAGGTTTTCTAAAAAAATATTTTTATTATTGAAAGTGGGGCTGATCAACATTAATTGTACATACTACTCCTCATGCCAGGATGTGCTTGTGCCAAATTTCCAAATTTGGTCAAACTGGTCCAGCAGTTTTTTAGAAGAACTTTAAAAAGTAGCTGTTGCTGGACATAAGATGCTGAACTAAAAATTAGTTTTTATTGCTACTTACCCCCCCCCCTTTTCTTTTGGTTATGGATGCATTTCAAGAATTTGTGTTATTTTAAATCTGATCATGTCAGCAGGTTTTGAAAATCTAGTGACATGCTGCGACTTGGCAGGTATCAATTACAGTCCTATCCACTTATATTGACATCACTTATGTCAATAAACTGCCTATGTTGATGAAAATACAAAGTCCCAGTCCTGTAGTCTATTATTACTACCAAATCTGTCTTGCTTATGTCAATGTCAAGATATAAATTAACTGTACATGTTGACAGAAGCCCCCGGTCCCAACTTTAATGCATTCTTTGTTTTCTTATTGTTTACTCTGAAAAGCTGCCAGTTTCCATTCACATTTTGCTCAAGTTATTTTGATGTTTCCACTAGGCTTTAATGCTGCCGTCACATTAACAAATGAGCATGTCTTGATTTTTTCAGTGACTTCAATAGCATAAGCACCCTTGATCGAAACAACCCAGCTACAATCTTTTATAAAAACAATGCAACATTCATCAAAAGAAGTCAGCATTAAACTTGTATAAAAGCAATGAAATCTGACTGATTGTTGCATTTTCCAAAGTTGTCAGTGATTGGAACAAATTTATTGTGTTGTGCAAGGTTCATTTTTTTAACTTTCTTTATGCTTATGATAGATACCAATGGGAGCATAAATCACAAATACAATCTCTTGAAAGAACTGTCAAGGCTAAAACAGAAGAAGCTTGCATAAAATTCAGAACTACTGTTATCCCCAATCCCCACCCATTTTGCTAAAAGCATTTAATTTAAATTAATTTAAATTTTAATTAAATTCCATTTTAATTTGATGTATTGATTATGCTATAGATAATCTTAATTATCTGCATTTCTCTGTTTGTGTATTCTGGAATTTGTGAGTGTTTTACAGAAGTACAGGTTTTGCTTGTGCCTTATTAATTCAAAACTTGGTGACAGGTTTTTATTTCCCTATGAGTAACCTCATTAAGAAAGATATGTTCATTGTCTCAGTCAGCCACAAATCTAGGCCAATTTAAGTACATTCAACATGTAAATAACAAATAAACAGCCACCTACTGCTGGTGACAATGCATATCGTAGTTAATTGTTTAGTGGCATGTGTTGGTTGACAATGGATATACAGTAAATAAAATGACTACATTTTTTTATCGATGTGTTTATTCACTGTATATATTTCCCAATGGGATATGACTGATACAGTAAATTTCTAACATCTGGCATATACCCTAAATTCATGGATTTTTTATGTGCGTGTACTGTGTACTTCACGCATTATGGATTGTATAACACAAAAGTAACACAAATGTAAGTTGTCAAGATACAAGTTTATCTCAAACTGGTTTTGTCTTTATTTAATCCAAATTTCCACTGCTTACAGACAAATTTTACTTGTCTGCTAAATTTTCGTTTTTTTCAGCCCTCCCCCCTCCCCAGCACTTATCTCGACATCCGACTATGATGTCAGTATTACCTCGGTCCAGAGGATGTTAAGATAATAGGGTAGTACTGTAAATACCAAAAGTGCAAGGGAACAAAAATTAACTGTCATGAGATTCAGCTGTTTAATATACACAGGAGGTCATTTGGATAAAGTTGGCCATCACTAGTCACTTTTCAAGTACAGCTGAATTCCAAATTCTTTTTTAATGTAGAATTTCATTAAAATGGGCTCTTACTGGATAATGAGTGAATCAAAATGATTTTTATTACTGTAAAAGTATAATTAATGTGAATCTAGATGGGGTCACATCTGTGAAATTAACATTATTCACTAAAACTTACCAACTCAAGTTTGCATTTCTTTCTATCTAGAACTTTGTCCACCAATGAGGCTAGTGCTTTCAGATTGTGTGAGTCACTCAGTTCTGTTTTCATATAAATGATTTCACATGAAATGATTTCAAAGGTGTGTGATTGCATTTACCAGCTGACGGTACAGTGAATTTGGGGCTCTAGCCAAGTAGGCCCCGAATCCGCTGTAAGAGAGAAAACACAAATCTAATTTGATCTGAAATGTAGATGTAGCAAAATACCAGCTGACGGTACAGTAAATTTGGGGCTCTAGCCAAGTAGGCCCCGAATCCGCTGTAAGAGAGAAAACACAAATCTAATTTGATCTGAAATGTAGATGTAGCAAAATACCAGCTGACGGTACAGTAAATTTGGGGCTCTAGCCAAGTAGGCCCCGAATCCGCTGTAAGAGAGAAAACACAAATCTAATTTGATCTGAAATGTAGATGTAGCAAAATACCTATACTGTATCTGAATATTTATGCAATACAGCCAGTATTGTACAGATCCCTGTTGTAAAGGTAATGAATTAAACTTACAATTACTATAAAAATTACTAAGTTGATTATAATTACAATTACTCTAACACACTGAATGAATCAATTACAATTACTTTTTAATGCAGGTAATTAGAATATACTTAAATTAATTCTGTTCAGTCTGTCACAACCCAAAGTTCTCATTGATTAGTTCATGTTTTGCATAGAACAATGTTCTTTGCACTAAGAGTTCAATGTAATACACTGAATACAACACTGTAGAACTAATTTCACAGATTTGTAAACAATTATTTTCAACAGAACAGTTTCTAAACAACTTGTAAGTTGATATTTATAACTATGACAAAAAATAATTGTAATTTAAAAGTAATGAGAACTTTGCATTACTTTTCAAGAATTTGTAATCATTTACACACAATTATTGATTACTTTTTTTGCAGCATTTGATCAAAATTAAAATTTCATAATAATCAAAAATTACTACTTAATTATTACTTTAATAAGTCACTACTGTACAACACTAAATATAGCCTTGTTTATCTGAACTCCCTTAAGGTCAAACAAAAATTAGATTTAAAGTGAGTTTGCATCAACAGAGTTTCCACTGAACCATAGCTATATTAGGGATAGCCTTAATCTGGTGTTCTTGTACAGATGAAATTAGCCCACTAGGACTAAAGTCAACATGTGGTAACCTTAACCAAGTCTTCCAGTACACATGAATTAACACACTGGGAGCTACCTGAACTCAACATGTGGTAGCCTTGACGCTGTGTTTGGAACCCATGAACTTATTCAGGGAACATAAATGTTGTATTGATTAACCAACAATTTGGACAAATTAGGTTAGGATCAATGACATTCTACTGTATAATCTGTCTCCTGCATTTTCATCACCATTGAAATTGAAAATGTTTAAAAAAAGTGCAATACAAATCCAACAAAATGTGTAGCTTACTTGATTTGTTTTATAAGTATGATCTTATATACAGTATGTAGTCTGTATAAACAGTAAACAATCCTGTCTATAGCCCCTGTAAAATGTCCATGGTATACCTGTCAACTCTCATGCTCAACCCATTTAAAATGTCTATGCCTACGTCCCAATTTCATAATACCTCCCGATTTTTGCAGAGAACTCCAAATTATTACATAATGTCTGTTGATTTTATTTTGTTCTAAGATTAATTCTACTTAAATTGATACATTTTACGCAATCCGCAGAAGTCATGTTCTATTTTATCACCTGTGAATATTGTTGTGAGGAAATAATTATCATAGTACAATAATTATCATAGTACAAATAATTGTTTCTTCAGTAAATAGAAACTTAAGTTTAATCATTATGCACGTAAGTTTATGATTTTTTTTAACCCACAATACTAAAATTAGAAAATAAACCTCAACAAAAAAATAGAACACAGCAATAAAATTGTGAGCAATTTGTTTCAATCCCATGAATGATCAATGAATGCTATAGCATCTAAATTCCTATGAAACTTACAAGAGTAAAACACCTGGCATTACTGTACCCTATAAACAAATGTTAATTACTAGGACCAAAGGGATTCTTAGTACATATGACCAAAGGGATTTTTAGTGTGGGAAAAAGTAAAACATATAGCAGTACCAATATCAGGTTTCTAACTAGTAATATGTGGGGTGTGTGAATAATGTTAATTTCAGAGACAGATGTGAGGGAAGCAATGATAAATCTGGGTAACTAGGTTAGCATCATAGAAACTAATGTAAGTTGGGTGTGAGAACATATCAAGTTTTTGGTTTCAGGAAGGCTTTGCCAAATCTGGATAAATAGGTCAGCATCATGACATATCTGGATAACTGGGTCATATTCCTACTGTTTCAGCACCATTTAGTTATGGTATGATCTGGGGGAAGGGAGCTGTCATTCATCTAGTAATGGTTAGCCAGTCATATTATGTATGTGGGGAAAGGGTGTGGGATTATGGATATGTATATATAGAATAGATACAATATATAGTGGGCAGATCAGATGAGTAGAGAAGGAGAAGGGCACAAAGCAGATAGAAAAGCAGAAACAGGGCAGAGGAAGAAAAAGGGACAGCAGAGATAAAATGTAGTTGGAAATAAGAATCAGACAGAGATATACAAGATGGGGAGTTAAGAGAAAGGATACCTAATAGACATAATGGAGTGATAGATAGATATTCTGAGTGGACAAATGTAGTGAGAAACAATGTAGATAAACATTAGTGTACGATCTGGAGAGGTAGACAGAACTAGTGTGTATTTTGGATATAAACAGTACATTACAATATGACTTAGTGTTTTAATTAGTATACCACTGGTCCCCGTCTCACCCCTAAGTCAAGAGAAAAACCCAATAAGTCATACGGACTGCACCTAATGGGTTAGAATTACCATCAGTAAATTAAAAGAAGGAATGAAAAAAAAAATGCTGAATATACACCCTTAAAAACTAATTCAGAATACTGGTAAATATGTTATTTAGTAACCAATGTTAAATGCCTTATGAGTTGACAATAAGGAAATAACATGGGCTATAAAATATGGGAAAAATAGTTGCCACATGTGTACACTTGAGACTGCTTATTTAGGCACCATTAGTTACAACAAAATTGCGCATCTTTTATTAGCCAATGTATTGCTGATGCTTACGTAACACATTGCAGAACATGATTTCCTTGAAATATATCGGATGGCCAGTCCTTTTCACAAGACAATTGCAATGATAAGAATTGACTGTTAATTAGTCACACTGGCTTTCTTGCTTGTTTACTTACAATTAACCTTATGCTATTGTGCAGTCTGGCCACAGCTACCAGAATATGAAAAGAGGGCATGTCCTAGGGGAAAATAAGGCATGTCACAGGGAGAAATGGAACCTTCCTTTGAAAATTTAATGCATATTGATGATACTGGACCCGAAAGATCAGTCAGTATTTAGTGAATAAAGGCTTTAAAAAATGCAGCGAAAAACCTCCCGATTTTAGGTGCCAATCTCCCTACTTGGCTTTTGAAAAGTTGACAGGTATGCCTTGGGGCAGTTTATACAACTGATTATCATAGAGGCAATTAAAGGATAAGGCAGTCAGAGATAAGCAAACATCAGTCATTGATTACTTAACTGGCTGAGAATTTCTAGGGTGATTTTAAATCTTCTGAAGACTGCTGTGGGAGAGATCAATAGTATAATCTGCATTGGTAAAATACACTAAGTGGAACAACCCATTTTTTTAACTGGAACAACCCATTTTTTTTTTAAGTTAGGTAAATAATAAAAAATGTATGTTGAAAAACAAAACCTATTACACATCATTACCTTGAATAAGAATGTGTAAGTCATCAATATTAAAGATCATTCTCAAATTCGTGATCAGCAGCAATGTTCATTTTAATTCAGATTTCACTCCATGTATAAAACACTGAGCAAGATTATGTCAGTAGTCAGAAAGCTAAATATCAAATACAGCTGTCATTCAGCAAAGAATGAGCCATCTGTAAAGTGAGCAAAGCTCAGTAAAAACTCAATTTCAGAACTCCTGGATGGAGTTTACATTATTAAACACAGCAGCAAGAAAGAGTATTTTATTTTTTGCACAGACTGCAAACACCATATCAACATCAGCCATTCTGAAGCGTATGACATCCACTGACATAGCAAAACTACCCAGCATGTCTGACACTCCCTCACAGCAATGCAGCTGCAGAAAGATCATTTTCAATTCTGAGAAAAATTAAAAAATATCTTTGGGGGATAGTTTGAGCAATAAAAACCAGTAACATCCAGTCTCTAATTAGTGCAACGATGAATTATCTTCAACCCACCCCCAGCTCCCATTGTAGAAAATACTGCATACTGCATCTTATCAAGAAAATATTCCACTGTCTAAATAAAACTTCAAAGCAGAAACGTGATATTTTGTTTTATTTATTTAAAGTCTGTGTGGCTGTGATTATGTGAGTGCTGGATCATGTGTGCTAAGTCTACCAACTGTATCTGCTTTGTAGGTGTTAAATGCTTCCAAGAAAACAGATATGTTATTTTCTTTTTTTAAATCAATTCTGAAATTCCATTAATTCTGTTTAGGCTTATGTGAAAAGATAAATTGTTCTCAATTAGATGACATCACTTTTTTGGGGTCATGTGCACTGACCTCCCTTGAAATCTCAAAACACACTTACTGGACCTGAAAAAAACCTAACACTGTCTGGGAATAGGGCAGGTATGGACAAATAATCCAAGCACCATAGACTAAAACCAGTTCTCAGGTTTCCAAATCTTGGCTGAAAATTTGATGTTAATGTGCTACTGCTATTTATATCTATTGTGTGTGTTAATTTTTATGGTTATAGATTGTAAGGGTCATTTTTAAATGCATTACATGGCTAAATACTTAAAATACATAAATAAGTTTAGTAAAACCCAATGTATCACCTGTGTCAGTGTACTTGCCAGTATAACCACTATTTCTGATGTTCTAATTACTGCTCCAGTGGCCATAGTGGTTAAAGCGCCTGCCTTGGATGCAGGAGATTGCGGGTTCAAACCCCAGCCAAGTCATACCAAAGACTTATAAAAATTGTTCCAGCAGCTGCTTCACTTGGTGCTCATCATTAAGAGGTTAGCGTTAGGACTGCTCAGCCTGGTGTCAGGATAATGTGACTGGGTGGGGCATCATGCTACATGATGCCCCAATGCAGACATCGTAGCGATTTTGACTGAAAAATTGTTAAAGCCACATCAAAAATCCAAAATAGACACACACACACACACACATGTTCTAAAGCTTTAATGCAAAACGTTTTAACATTTCTGATGCCACCTCCACCACCAAAAAAGTGACTTCTGTATCCCATGTTTACACATATGTGAGATCAATAGGGTATTATCAATGATCAGTTACGAGAAAAAGTTGTAGCCTTACTCCTCAAATAGATGATAGGTTTCAACTTTTTCTTGTTGAGAATAGAAGCTCTTAATTAGCTCTTTTGGTGTTTTTGTTGCTGTCACTGGGTCTGTGGACTCTGCCATACTCAGAATTTGTGCGCTTTGAAACTGAAAAAAGTATAAAATTTAGATATATACTATTCTTGAAATATGATTCACTGCTGCACATGTCTTTGTGTGATAAGTATACAATGAAGATTCCCTACAGTACAAGTCACATGGGTCATGTATGCGCATTTACTCATTTTAAATTAAATATAAATTGCACTTTTAAAATTTAACACTAATATTCTTTAACCAAAGTCTAGTCAATCCTGACTTTTGAATGATTTGCACCTTAACTATCAGCAAGAAACTTCCCAATGAAAATTATAGATCTCTATTGTCTTTTACAATGGTGGCCATGTACTAAACTTGGGTAAAAATAAGAGTGCATTGAGTGGAATCGTCACAATTGAGGGTTGTACAAATTTGTTTCTCAATATGCATAGCTTTCATTGTGACATCACAGTGCATAACATTCAATCTGGATTGCACTGGATCACACTTTTAGGTTCATTTCATCCAAAAATGTCTACGTACCTTAATATTGATTTTGTCGTATGCACCTCTCAAGGCATCAAAATAATGACCTTCCAAAGGAATATGGATGTATACAAATCCAAATGAAGTGAATACGTGCCACTTAAAGGTATGCAGAATCAAATTCTAAAAAATGACACCCATTACTGAAATAGTTCGTGTTGAATGCCTACATGACCTGTGTGACTTGCACTATAGAAAGATACATGTAGGTAGACAGACAAATAAAGTAACACTATACACTATAAATCTGACATAAAATCAGCCTCTAATGTAAGACTAAATTAATTTACCTAATATAAGCAATACCTAGCATGCATGCAAGTTAACATGTGGACAGAGAGAACATAAACAATCTTCGCTGAAGTAGCAAATACAGTAAAACCTGTTATGAGAGACCACCCCTTCTGCCAAAAAAAGCGGTCTCTCAAGACAGGTTTGTGCAAAAAGACCAGTTTCCAAGGTCCAGTTTCAGAACAATTGCAAGAAAAATAACCAATCACTGTACATATATTCTATTCTTTATTAATAGTTCTTGCTAAAATGTTGTATGCATTCATCTAAAAACAAAATTATATAGCAATAGAGATACTTCTATCATTAAACATGAAATCACATTTACATTTGAAGATCACATATTTTAGCATATGAAATCATTTCTGAATTACTCCTTTTCCTTTATAACAACCTAAATTTGTTTTACCGACGTTTAAACTGCTTTTTTGTGAGTGGTCTGCTCATTTTCACTTCTTTCAATTACAATAATTATTTTTTCCAGCCTTAAAATTTGTCTCTTTTTAGTTCATCCATTGTTATTAAGGTTCTAGGTGTTAAAAGTATTAGTGCTCAGTTGTAATATCGAATGTAAAGACAGTTTTGACTGGGCTGTGGGAAAATATGAAAAATCTATACATTTGCATTGAATATCTAACAATTAATCAAATAAAAATAAACAATTATCTCATCCAGAAACAGAACAATTTACTCTGAGACAAAAGTCAGTGGCTTCATTCAAAAATGACATACAGGGATTAACTCTATAATCAAAGTGTGTAACCCAGTCACACCAACTTGAATAGACGACAGCTTTGTGATTGGGATGTAATCACTTAACATCGGGGGGAAAAGCAACAAACATTACAAGTCTTGAACACTATCAATCGAATCCCGCAAACGATTCTCTCTCGCTGGTTTAATAGACAATGACCACATTCACCCCCTGCAATACAGATTAACTCTAAAGACAAACAATATACATGATCACTACGTCAACTCTGGCACTACAATGGCAATTTGTGATATGTACATTAGCCTGGTTTATGGACTGTAGCATCTATCACCGGTAGCAACAATCCTTTCTTTTTTTTAATATTCCTTTTATGTTTGTTTTTTTATCAGAACAATCGTTACTAATCAAGCTGTTGTTGTAACAATTGATTACATATAGGTCAGTGGTGTCTGTCTGTTCTCGTGATATGGTCATTCATAGGGATGCTGGCTCCTACAGTAAGGCCGGGAAGCAGGCTAAGTATGGGAATAATTAGTCTGGTTCCCTGCTTTATATGCTCCCTGCTTTGCTCACCCCTCTATGAATAGCGGAGAACAATGAAGGGAGCATACGAAGCAGGGGACCAGTCTAGGAAATAATCATATACTTTAGGCTGGTTTACTGACTGCTTGATTAGCCTGCAAATGTTAGGAAAATAATCAATCAAGCTGCAAATCAAAAACTACCAGAGTTGGCTGGTGTACCCCTATCAGAAGAAGAAAAAAATATAACTGCTAGTCTGATAGCGGGATGTGGTCTTCATGTTAGATGACAACAAATATAATAAAGATGTTTAAACGTGTATCTGATCCCGCATTTGACATGGATGCACCAGTTCTCAAGGGTGAATCTGTGCGCGATTATCAATATTATTCTTATGACGCATGACAGCCAAATCAGCATGGGCAAACTGAGCTGCAAGTTCAGGATACAAGCAGATATTTCTTACCCGCTGAAGCATTTACTGAAGTAGAAGGTGAAATTTTAAAAACAGATAATACTGAATATGAAGCTGATGTTATGGTTGGTTTTGTTAATAATGGCATCATGGTGTTGTTCGACAGTGCTACGTATATTATTGACGGAAGAAATATTGAACCAATTCAGAAAGACGTCGACGTTGCCACAACGATATTGGGTCTAGCAAGAAACAGCGACAATTACTCAAGATCTGCTGGTCCGTCAATGATGTTTGTGAAAGATACATCTAACCACCCTGACAACAGACAGTACAATATAAGATGACGAAGAAACTTCACTGATAACAACGACGCTGATGTGTGGCCGGTGGTTCATGGTGCTAATCCAGAATTCAACTTAGGATTCGCAGCATGTTGATTGATGTTGATGGATGGAAATAGAAGATTTTCATGTGCAATTCCACTGTCACATATCTTTGGATTCTGCAGAAATGTCAGAAAGGTTATTTTCGGAGCCAAGCATACAGTTGTACTCGTACGAAAGGATACAGATGATGATGCAATACGGCGACCTGCTGCTGTTGTTAATGTTGGTAAAGTACATGTAATACTAACAAAACTTTCATTGTGGATGCCAGTAATGACTCCAACAATATCTGAAGAAGAACATTTACTCTCTTTTATGAGTCAAGGTGGTAAATCAACATTATCATGGTTGATGATGACCACAGATAGTGTTCAAAGTACAATTAATGGTTTATTCACATGGCAGATAGCATCACAGCAAGGTGTCTTTGCACTGCGACATATATTTGTTGCTTTCCAAGATGCTGCACGAGTAAACTCACAAACACAAAGTACGATGATATTTGACAAACTCGGTGTTTCTGAGGTCTCACTTAGAATAAATGGACATCAAGAACCAGCTGAGGATATATTATTAAATTTTGATCAAAATCATGTAGCACATGCATATGATCATTTGATGACATTCATGGGACGTGATCAAAATATTGATTCTGGTCTACAAATATCACAGCTAGATTTTACAACACTGTATCCGATCTATTACTTTTCTCTGGAACACCTTGATTTCTTTAGACAATCTGTCGCTGCTATACACTTTCGAGCCCATGTGACAAGAGGAGCTATAGAATTACAGAGCAATCACTGTTATACTCTCAGACAAATCTCAACGATCAAAGACCAGCATACGACTTGATCTGTCTGTGGGTGCCATTAGTGACACTGCCAAGATGGGTGGTATATTTCCACTTCTTGCAGCTATACCAGCGTTGATAGCCGCTGCAACTCCAGCTGTTGCAAAAGCAGCTGCACTTGGTGCTGTTGGAACTGCCGCTGGGATGGCATTGAAGAAAGCAACAGGACACGGAATAAAAACTTCCAAAAAAAAAAGGGAAAGGTCTAAGACTGCCAGGAACCCCTCGTTCATGGTACGGAAAAGGTCTAAGACTTCCCAAGACACTTCGTTAGATGCTGTTACGTATATGTAATTAAATTGCTTGTGTGTTAGTTTTAAGTTCATTTTTTATTTTATTTTTGTTTCATTATATTTTGTTGTAGTGATAATTTTCATTGGATTTGAATCTCTTTTCTGAAAATTCACTTAACCTAATTAGAATGTAATAGTTACTTTATCATTATTTTTAGCCGACCTTGGTTTGCAAATTCGTAAACACTAAGTGGAAATGATTGGCTATTCCCAAGGTCATGTCAGGCCCACGTGTTACCCATGTGTAAACAGTTTTTTTTTTATTATTCATTTCTAGCGTGAGAATCTGATTTTTTTGATAGGGCTATTCTAAGCTACGTGACAAATAGCATTTTTTTTTAATTGCGATATTCAAGTTAGAAATCACGTAGCTTGTCACGTGAACTACCATGTGATCTAATATCGAGGTTTAAAACAGCCAATTGGTATTAAATTTGTTCAGTCGTAAAAAATACCTTTAGGAGCTCAGAGGTATTTTCTGTTGTTGCCAATTTTGAGTTATTTGTTATTTAAGAATAATTTATATTCTCTGGAAAAAAGTGCTTCTTCATCAAAGTCTTGGACAAAGACATTCAGTGGAAATTATTTGGAATTCTAAAGCCGGAATATTATTCTTGATTCACAAAATTCAACAAGGAACTATTGCCACCTGTACAACGACATCATCTGACGTCATCGCCTTCTATATTGGAACTTCATTGCGATTCGAACCTGGATTCAATTAGACTGTTTAGTGATAGGACTTATATTTTTCAATTCTAGGATTAAATTTTGGATTATTTTCACAAACCGTTAAGTCCTATTTTCTATTTTTACAATGTTTTCTAGGGAAATAAATTATTTTGTTAAAATTTACAAAGCTTGTTGACTTCACTCTCTTCTCGTTATTTTTGTATGAGCCTACATGTAACAATGCAAAGTGTCTCCTTCCCATGTCTAATTTTGATTTACTTGATGCTGCTGCACGACTAAATATCAAAACCTTCAGGTGTTTTCATGCGTGATCAATTATCAAAACAACCAAATTGTGTTGAGACCGGTATCATCAATCTCAATGGAAGTTCTGGTCCAGGTACTCATTGGGTTGCATACGCGATTGATCCACGTGGAATTATTTATTTTGATTCGTATGGGTTGGCACCACCAAAGGAATTTTTAAAATATGTCAGCGGAGTGCAATCTCCCATACAGTATTCAACATTACCAACACAGACAATAACTGATCCACCAATATACAGCTGTGAATCACTTGCTGTACTTGATGCTATTTCAAAATCTTCCGATGCACTTGATAAAGTTGTACATACATACACGAGTTGTTTTAAATAATCACTAATCGTATAATGGTTGATATTTATGGAAGATCCTCTATCAAAGACAAGAAAAAAAAAGATGATATTGATTTACCGAAGTATGCTACTAGAGATGATCTTGCTGATATTATGAACTTATCTGGAGTTGACCAGGATGAAGTTGTTACTTTTCAGGATAAATACGGTGTTTTAAAGACAAGTAATATGAGTGGATCGATATAATTCGTAGAGTTCTCAGTGCTACCATGGTTAATATTCCAGTATTTACTGACGGTGGTAGAATCAGAGACTCAAATGTATCAACTGCAACTATCAGAAATGAAATTACAAAAAGTGTTGCTGATCATTTACGATCCACCAGTGAAACAATGACAGGTGAACTCAACATGAATGGAAATAAAGTGGTTGTTTTAAGAGAACCAACAAATGATGAAGATGCTGCAAGAAAGAAATATGTAGATGATAAAGATACTATAATCGATGACAAACTAACCACGCTGCAATCTGAATAAGACGTTCACGTAAATATGTTTATGAATACTCGTAGAAACGTTCAGAATTTAATAAAACCCCTAAAGATTTCTTTGGAAGTCCATTCGCTGTTGATATAAAACTTTCTGAAGTTAAAACAAAACTCGATGACATCATTAGTGGAATTCCTAATATTGTTAATAAAACTAATCTGATTAAAATTCCTCACAAGCAGATTATCAATGTGGTATACACAGTAGCATCAGGATCAGCAACATGGACACAGCAAAATAACACTATCAAACATACCGCGGAAGTCAATGGTGTATACAGGCTGTCCGTGTTCAGCGCTGCAAAATTTAGCAAATTTACCACGTATCTATGGCATCATTCAACGGATAATTTTTCTGGAACTGTGTCTATTGTATTAAATAAAGATGCTGAAGAAACTTTTTTACTGGAACCATCTGATAAAAAATTAACTGCAGCGTCTTACTGGTGGTGTCTGGAATTTGTTGCTGAAACACCTCAATTGATTACTTAGTATCGAGTATATGATTTCACAAACGTCAGATATAAATTTTGTAAACAAATACAGATATGAGCAAGTGTGTTTGTTACAAACCTAACTAAAAAATATCATAGAAAAGTACACAGTAAAAATAAAAAAATACCGTAGACGTGTTGTTGTTACTGACATAATTGTATATTCTGCATCTGCCGTAGTCGCTGGAACAGTGACTATAATTGGATCATTATCAGCCACATACATAATAGCACCGGTAATAGGAATTAGTGTTGCAGTTATAACCGGTGTTGCTGGTATTCTTAATATAATTGCAAAAAAGATATCTACGTGTGCTGCTGATAAATTACACAAATGTACAATATAGCTATCGGCAGCAACACATGCGCATGCTAAATTATCATTGCTGATATCCTCAGGGCTCAGTGATGGAATAATATCAGATAAGGAATTCACAGAAATGATCAAGGTTTACCATGACACCTCCGATGTGGCAACTGGAAACCAAACCCCGCTGTCTCTGACAAAGACAGAGTCACCTTAATTTAAATCCTGATTTAAAATCAGGAAGCAAATAATAATAATGACTATGCCACAAGAACTCCTCCAACAAATCGACACTAATACAACACCACCAACAACTACGATGATATCAATGAGCTCAACTAATCCTGAATTCAACATTATCTTTCTAACGGCAATTCCAGCCAAAGAAATAGCATTTGCGCAATTGCGAGTATATTACAGCTGGCCAAATATTAGATCAAAATCATTCAGTGGGTTGCCCTCAAATAATTCGTTAGTGTTTTCTTATAGAAATAAACCCAATGGAACCTCCGATTGGCAAGTTGTTGGTATTCCTATGGGCACTTATCAAATCGAACAGATCAATGATGAATTCTATCTCAGGATTAAATCTATCACAGGAAAAGAATCTAAAATCGCTATTACCGTTCATGAGCCAACGTTATCAGCTGCGATAGAAATATCAATGCCTGACTACGCCGTAGATATATATCAATCATTGATCAGAACTGTATTAGGATGGCCAGAAGTTTCACGGGTTTATCAAGGACCACCAGAACCTCAACGATCTGATTTTATAACAAATAAAAAAATATTTTTAAAGTATCCAGAATATCGAAAATTTTCTCCATGGATGAGAGGAGGGACGAGTATAATACCCACTTTTATCATGTCTACTGGTGAAAGTCTTCCTAAATTTGATCCTTTTTATATATTTATGTTTCAGGAAAATAGAGAAGGGGTCTTCGAAAATGAGATTTATAAATTTTTTTCCAATAAAATTAAATCTGAACACAAGTGAGAAATCGATAATCTGCGAAATTTATTTTTCAGTGTAACACAATATTACAATGAATGATGTAAAGCAACAGATCATTGAAACTATACAGCATCTAAACCAGGTTGCATCAGATCTCGAATATTCAACAAAATCATCGTCGAGTATGTAAATTTCGTGGGAAGTGAATATTGCCACCTGTTCACCCACCACTAAAAGTAAATATTAAACAATTATTTCTCGATCATTTTAAAATAACAGAAGAACAATTACTAACATTTGTAATACCGGAATATAACGCTGATATTTTAAGAAAATCAGTCAATGATATTATCGATGAAAATTTTCCCAAAGTCATTGAATCATGGAGAAAAATATCCCCTCCAGCGATTATTCTCAGACATAACAATGATCCATACAGTGGAGGTCGGCATGTATCACCAGGTGTTGTCGCAATCACATCAACGATCGCAGTTAATTTGGTGTGTGATGCTACTGATGGAAGTTATCAAGTAGATACTGAAAAATCCAAACAAGCACAACAGGAATATATCCTATATTCATTTACCCCCGAAGTACCTCCTGGGTTTCTAATTGTGCCAGTACCTCTTAATCCAGTTTATCTGTGATGTCATAATCCACTATTATCATGGATACATTTTAGACTTACTGGCCAGGCTGGACACTTACTTGATCTAAGACAAGAAGTTTTGGCAATAAGTTTGTACATGAGATCGTAGATCTTTATGCTCATAGAGCATCATCGCAAGATCTCTGCGTTCTTGACCGATCTCTTCTCAAATTAAATTACACAAATAAATATAATGGATGGAATAATTGCAGAGATAGAAAAACTAACCCATGCACAACAATTGATGGTATGTTATCATTGTCTAAACAAACTTTGTAGCAAGATTATCAATGATGTAATCGATATAGTAAAAAATTCTGAATGGAAAAAAAAAAAAATCTGAATCAGAATAAATATTATTATCAGAATAAAAAATAAATATTATTATCAGAATAAAAAATAAATATTATAATCGGACTGTTTCAGAATAAAAATAAAAATAAATCTGAATCTGAATCAGGATAAATATTATAATGAAATTTTATTTTTTTACTGACAATCAGACTAAACTCTGAAAATCGATAGTATAATCTGAATCTGAGACACTTTCATAATCCTTCTTGACTTTCATCAGTAACTTTGTCAGTGACTTTACAATGGATCGTTTCGATCAGACATAAATTTCTTTGACTGTCGCACATGTGAATTCATAATCTTTTTTTTTCGTATTTGTGTGATAACTCTGATCTAAATTTTGTAATATCCTCATCATCGACATAAAGTAGAGATTGTTTCATGGCCTGCTGAAGTAACTTAATGAATCTATACTTGGCTGCTAGCGTATATCTCCCATCATTTTCCGTTCCTATAGCACTTCAAAATCATTTATAATTTTTTCAGGGTACAATTGTTCAGATAATCCTATATCCTCATCTTTTAATTTTTTAATCTCAGAAATAATTGCATGAATATTTTTGGAATTCATTATACAATAAATATTTGTTTAAAATAAAAATATATCTGCATCTGAATAAAAAATAAATCCAAATCTGTATCAGAATAAAAATAAAAATGAATCTGAATCTGAATCAGAATCAGAAACAAAAAAATAAACAGTAAGCAGTTTATAAGCAGTTATCATTCCACAGAGTCCCTTCACTGGCTGTGGAAGGTTCCCTTCATTGATGCCTTTCTTATGGCTTGTGTATGGGGCACCCTTATGATTTTTTTCTGGTGACATTCTTTCTGAATGTCCTTGTGTGGGGTACCCTTCAGTGAGATTTAGAGCTCAATCAAGCTACTGTTTATTTTGAAGGCCCAGTTTCAATTTCATGTACACCACCCCAAATCAAACCCTGGCGTGAGTGAAAAATACACTCACCACGTGTTCGATGTGGTGAGGAGGTGTACATGATCCCTTGGGGCTGCAGCCTCCACTATATTAAGAAAAACTGGCATCATACTGCCACCATCGATAATACGTCTGTCACGGGAATAGAACCTCAGGTCTCAGTATGAGAATCCAACGTTCTAACACTGCGCCACAGAGTCATTTCTTACAAAATGAAGTTACCTATGCTGGATGAGCAGGCAAACCTACATGTGATAGTATACTGCTGAATAAATCACAATTATTGTAAACTGCAGTGTTGATTTATTTCAATTTCCAAACAAACTTCATAAAATATACTGTATAAAATATCTGCATTCGATAACCGCACATACATTTTCTGCACACGATGTCATTCGCGAGGTTAAAGTACATGTAGGCCTGTATACAACTATGTTACCTGTCTTACAGGTAAGATCTAAAAATAACTTACCTGGATTTTGCAAGCAGTAGAGAAACAGTTAAAAAAAAAAAAAAATCGCAGCACAGTCATATATTACGCACTTACAAGTGGGGCAACTGTTTAATTACTCTAGTGGAGAAAGCATTGCTTGACAGAAGTTATCTCCCTTCATCATCTAATACAATAGGGAGATAGTGAAATGTTATTTTTTGGTTATATTTTTTGGAATACGCCGATTTGGTTATATTATTTGCGACATATTGTACTGAATTCGGGTAAATATCAAAATATTTACCAGCTGCATTGATTGAAATATTATTTCTCCACCAGTTTCCATGTTCACAGATTTAACTCTTCTTGTAATTTTTTTGTGTTTACCAGTACCACCAAATGTGCAATTTTGACTTTGTATAATAGCTCATAAATTACATAAAGAATTATCAAGTTTCCTGCCACTGATGTTATCAATCACAAGTCCGTCTTCGATTATTCCATGAAAACATTCATAGATGAATTTATGAGATAAATATCTTTCCTTTCCAACAGTAAATCTGAGATAACCAGTATTATCGACGCAACCGACAGGTTTTTTTTATTCAACAGTGCCTGATGATACCTTCATGAGATGCCTCATAATTCTTAATGGTGGGATGTTTCACAAATTCATTTTGCTCCATTTATATAATAATATTATTTGTCTAAATTATTATTTTATTGTTGGGGTGAAAATCTGGTGAGATAGTCTTCGGCGTTTTTTATAGGAGATTTGACTCCATCGGTATTATTTTTTTTTATCATAATATTGTTTCAGCTCTCTGTAGTTTTTACCACCACATTGCAGACAACTGCGTTTCTCCTCTGACCCCAACACCACATTTCAAACATGGTTTTGGTCCTAGACTCCCCCTGCAAATGCGCTGCATGTGACATCCACAGAATTCATTTACGCAAGCCCTGTTACAAGGAAGTGAAGAACTGATCATGAGCCACTTACATTTATTCTTTGCTTCAATCATTATATACATAATTAAACTTTAATTTAAATATATATTTGGCTTAATTATAATATGGAGGAATTTACGAGATTATCTGCAATTAAGCCCTCTAAAGCCAGATTCGATCTCGATAGAATAACCCCTCAATTACCAAGGCGAGCTTTAGTTGATTTGAATAGACTCTGATCAATCGTATCAGTGAAGCCAAGAGAGAATTTCGCGATGATGGTGCAGCTCATGCCGATGGTGTTATCGATGCTACAATGAATGATAAGTGAGCAGCGACAATTATTATCTCGACACTGCACTAAAATATATTTTTCGAATAAAATTTATTGTAGCGACAGACGATGACACATGGATCATCCTTGACAAACGTGATCCTGTTTGCCTGTCTCATCAGGGTCATAGTGGAGGTATTGTAACGATAAATAAAAATTCAAAACCAAGAATACTGACTAGAAGTGATAGACCTTATTATGAACGAGCATATCCTGTAACCGCAGTTGTTTATGCGATATATCAACTGAATGATAAACCTGACGCTGATGAACTTCTACCGATGAAAATTTCTCGTGGTGACTTTTGGCACTTGAATTGTGTTGCTGAGCTAGTTACAGTACATTTCACAAATGCGAAAGGAGGAAACGGTTTAACAGACCTAAGACATAAAAAAATAAATGAGTGGCCAGAAACAGTTAAAGATACTGTAGCGTCTATCAAAGATGTTGCTGAACTGGAAAAAAATTAAGATTTCCAGTAAGAGTGAAGATATTAACAGGAGAGATTTTATATGAATCGAAATATAAAAGAAATGGAACTTCGATAGAAATTATTGATCATAATGCACATGCATGGACTTTGGATATAACAATATTTCCACAAAATCGAACTGTTAAATTCTATTGCGGCGATATGTTTGATTTTATCAGAAATATCAGTAAGAGTGACCCTGTATCCGTGTGGTTGTTTCAGAGTTCAGAATCTGTGAACAGCGATAAAAATCGCTATGATCAGTTTGTACAGCCTAATGGGGGCATTTATTGTACAGAATATCTACACGACGAAATGAAAAATCTTGCGCTGAAATATATGAACACTGATAAAATCAGCGCTGATGGCGGTGATGAAATCACTGTCGAATGATTACTCAGCAATTGTTTTACCGTTCCATCAGTCACTGCACATGCTGCTCAGAAGAAAAATTCAAGGAAACCAACACGATTGGAATTTCTTGAAGATATCCAATGCAGTTGTATCAAATACGGACACGGCGGATTATGGAATACTAAATACGATTATAAAGATGTAATATCAGTTGATATGGTTGCGTGTTATCCTGGAAGTTTTCTTGGATACGGAGAATGTTCGGAGTATTTCAAAAGATTTGGACATCCAACACATGAGATGACCAGAGTTGCGATAAATGGACCCTTACCAGATTTTGAATAAACTGGATTTGCATGCATTGATTCATTCGAGTTAGCACAGAATCTCCATCCAGTTGTTTATGTTTGGTTTGGGAGACATTTTTCAGAAAAATGTTGGGTTCCAATAGTTTTAGTTAGATATATGATTGATATGGGAATTTTGGTGTCATCGACATTCAGTGAAGCAATTATATCATATCATCCGCAGAAACAAGTTTGGTTACCACAACAAAAGAAATATTCCGATGATGAAAATCCTGATATAACTGATTATGAAAACAACCTTGCAAAAGATCTCAGCAGAAAATAATTGGTAAATTTGCGCAAGGAGGATCATATGATCACAAATGACACTGTTGTAGATTAATCACGGATGATGCTGAACTGGATTTTATAATTGCTGATACAACAGAGAGAGGTACTTTTATAAACCGAGAAAATGTTTATTTATCTGATGTAACTAAATCAGGTACAATCCTGAGTTATACTGAAGGTGAGTCACCGCAGTTCACTCATTTAAGATCTTCGATGCTTGCGTATGTTTCGATAAATTTATTATCAATGATAAACAGATTTTCTGATACCACAGTTAGAGTGGCTACGGATTCATTTTATATCAATAAAAAATACACAGAATCACTAAAACAATTAAAAATTTCCAATGACGCGTCTTGGGGTGAATGGAGAATAAAACGAGAACAGATTCTTGATTATTCTGAATCTGATGATTATATTTCTGAGGATAATTATTGTAAAGTAATCGTTTATTTGAATTATCATTGGCTCCATCTGTGTTTAATCCTATAACCCATCATAAGACTGTTTATCTCAACGGGTGCGGTGGTTCTGGTAAAACAACACATGCGATTGAATTATTTCGACAATTAAATAAATCTGCCGATATGATTGTTTTGACACCCACACATAGACTTGCACAAGAAATAAACGAACGTGGAGTTAATTCGTGTACATATCACAGTTTCTTTTGATGGAAGGGAGATACGTGGACTCCTGAGCGAATGGGCGACAGACATATTCCTAAGATTATTATTTGGGATGAGATCTGTAAGGTATCGTTGGCGGTATTAAAAATATTTCTCAATTGGTTGTTAACGAGAAATACTGCGATTATCATGTGTGGTGATCATGGTCAACATTCACCTTTTGTTGGATCATCTCCACATGAATGGCTGAAAAAGTTCGTAGATTATCATGAGATAACTGATGATCATAGAGCTATTGATGAACCACTGAAAGAATTAAAAGATTGATCAGACTGCAGCCAGATAAGATGCAATGTGAGATAATGCGTGAAATAATTCCAGAAACTCTGATGAATGATTTTTGGAATTTATGGAAGCCTACTGATTTGATAATCGCAGGTCAGAAAGTTCCTGATACATTCGAAGAGAAATTATTTCTGTTACACAAGGAAAGATTTTTGGATCTGCCAGTGCCGCTTTGTTATCGTTCAGCAGATACACGAAAACAAAATATTAAGGTCGATATTCCAGGAACGAATGAGAAACAAAAATTCGTTCTTAATGACGTTGTTGTTGATGTGAATGCCGTTGAGAACGCATTAACAATGGACAAATCGCGGACACTAGGATATGCTATAATGATTCACTCATCACAGAGATTAACTATTTCTGATACAAAAATATCTGGATTATCAATGATCGAATGGTCAAATTTAGTTTATCTAGCGGTTTCGAGAGTCAGAAAAATATCTCAGCTGAAGAGAGTTGTAATAGATCGCGTGATGACCAAGGAAATAACTGATATAAACATTAAAGATGTTGTCAAGAAAAAATTAGCTAGTTATCAGCGATCTGACAAAAACAAAAATAAACGTGACTTTGATCTCGATGTTAATTTTATCATGACACTGAAACAACAACAGAATAATCATTGTGTGAGCTGTAACACAATAATGTCATGGCAGTATCTGAATAATAATCCAAAACAATTCATCGTGGATAGAATTAATAGTAATCTCGGTCACACATGTGCAAATGTGATACTGACATGTCTCGAGTGTAATTGACATAGGGGTGCTAGTGTTCTGCTTTTACGGAAGTGAAGGCGGCAGTCACTGTGTATCTTCAGGAATTACTTTTAATTGTTTACGTACAAATCCACATTGAGGAGCAATTGAATCTAGTCTGTAAATTGCAGGTCTACCCATGGATCTTACCACGCTGGAAATTTTATGTGTGGTTACACCCCAGATTGGATCAGTCGCTATTTTTTTACCCCCTTGAAGTTCACCTGGTTCATATAAATATCTGACAGTCACATTACCAAATACTAGTTGTTTTAAGAAAGATTCATGTCATATTGGTATGTGTTTTTTCTGCGATCACGCTGATAGGTTTCACAGAAGTTGCACGAGTAATTTCATTATTTAATGAAGCTATCACACATGGTAGTCTTGCAACCCATTCACAAGATCTTTTATCCCTGGACTTAAGGTCAGTGGATATTTTCTTTGCATATTGATATCCAAATAATCTCTCAGCAAGTGTTCGATTAAACTGTGCAATGACTGCCTGATCGCGATGATATGCAGTATGTCGTCTGATCTTGACATTATGTTTTTTCATCAGAGATGATAGTGCACCAAGAAATTCTTTGCCAGAATCAACCTGTAGTAGCTGTGGCCATTGCAAGGGCCCTTGTCGATAAATTTGTTCAAATGCAGATGCAACTTCAGCTGCTGTTTTAGTTGATAATGGTTCTGCTTCTTTATATCTACTTGCAACGTCAACGATAGGTAACGTGTATTTGTATGTGCGTGATACTTCACTGGGAGTGCTGACATCAAAATGTGCATACTGAATATGTTTATGTGGTGGTAAATAAATTTGCCATATTGCCTGTCGTGCTAACCAATTCGCAGCAACAGAACGTGCGACACCTGCTGCATCAGCAATTTTACCAATTGCTGCTTTACCCCTCCAATATCCTCCTGGGCTATAATAAACTGATTCCATTATAATTATTATGTATGATTAATTACAAGCCCCTAGCACTAGTTTACCTTTCATTGCAGATTTTATTAGGAAGTTAGCAAATTTTTCTCTGAGATTTATTTTTTATGGAATTTAATGAGTGAATCAACTTCACATCTTCAATATGTCATTGTTGTAAATCTTTACTTTTATATGCAACGTTATGAACGTGACACGCTTGATCAGTCGCATTTATTGGATACTCTCCAGGTCTTGGTTGGTCTCATTTGTAAAGTCAGATATCAAGTCGGGTTCCAGGACCACAATAATTATATCCAGGGAGGTTATTTTCCCAGTGAAGCAGCGATATCACCACCGCTGACATCCATCAGGCGAGACGAAATAAATTTGTATTTGCTTGTACCACATTTTATACTCTTGCCTGTAAGCACAGGCTTTTTATTTTTTGTTGTTGTTGTTAATCCACTGGTGGGGATGGATGCTCTGCATCGAACGAAATATAAATTCATATTATTTATTATATTTGTACAACATGGCTGTCACTGACTTTTCAGTGACACAAAAGCATGAGCCAATCAGGCATCATGCAGCGTTACCAAATTCTATCAGAGCAATTATAATAGGTCCATCTGGGTCTGGTAAGATGCAATTATTGCTTAATCTGATAATGAGGTGGCTCAAGTGGGATAAGTTGTATTTGGTGGCACCATCCGTAGATGATCAGCGATACTACGATGTGCTTAAAGATTTTAATAAAGAAGCAAAGTTGCTGGATGAAGATGATGATAATGATATTATTGATTTTATGATGATCTCAACGGATGTATTAATAATCTCATGGTATATGATGATGTGATGCTGGACAAACAATCAAATCCAGCTCAGATATTTTCCCGATGCAGACACAAAAATACAGACATGTTTTATGTTCTTCAGCGATATACACAAATACCTAAAGTGATCAGAGATAACTGCAATATTTTAGTTGCGTTTAATGGAGTTGATACACATACTCTGTGAAACATTCATCAGACTTGGTGTTCAGGTGACATGGACATGATTAAATTAAAAAATTTCTTTTCAAAAGCGCAAGCTACCCCACACGGATTCATCATGATAAATTTACATGATCCTCGGTCGCGATATCGTGTAGGTCTCGGTAAAATTTTTGACTGAGAAACACATCAGCAGGGAGGGTGATGACAATGAGTGAGTGAGCGGCACATAAACAAACACGCCATAATGATGAAAACATAAATGTCAAAAAATAAAGTAACAAAAATAAGCTAACCCAAATAGGAAAGTTCGGGTTGGTTAGAGATTTCGGTTTTGACGTTATTGATGTTTGTATTTTTGTCTCTGTAGGAAACTTTAGTTTTCAGCATAATCTCTAATTGAAAATTTTGTAGGATTCGCCCTCCCTGCTGCTATTACATATAATCCCTCTAATCTAGTCACACTGGTTGTTGTTGTTGTTGTTGTAGGGCTTAACGCCATTTTTCAGCACACAATAGGCTATACATGGCGGCCAGTATTAATGGTGGAGGAAGAAACCAGGAAATACCCGGAAAGAACCACCGACCCACGAGAAGCTACTGGCAAGCTTTCTCACATATCCACATTCACCGAATCCGAGACTCGAACCCAAGCAGACAGAGGTGAGATGGCAGTGATCCGTAACAGAGAGCACTTTAGACCACTGGGCCACTCGGGGCCCCTGTCACACTGGTGTAAAGGGTAATTAAATTATGTCATATTCTGATTGGAATCAGGCATCATAGGCAAGGCCTAAAAATTCCCACTTTCATACAAAGGGTAAGGTATAATTAGGAATGAAGGTGCTGGTAAAAGCAGATAAAGTTGCCCTGCAGTCACCCATTTCCAAATAAAAGATTCCATATGATAACTTCAAAGATGATATAAGCTGTCTGTCATAAACTCCACAAGCAAGCATTAATACATCAAACCCATCAATGGAGCTCCAGTGTTCACTGACATTAATGTTGACTGTATTGACTTCCACTGTTTGAGACAAATTCATGTGACAAATTTAACTTCTTTGAGCACCAAAACATTTCTTGCATAATAGTGTATAACACAAGTTTATGCATATGTGCACCACAAATGTCTTGTGGATAATACTGCAAAGAAGTCATGTATTGTGCACACTTAATTCCAAAATTTAGACATCCATGTCAGTCACAAACAAATGATAATATATTTTTAGACTGAAGCTAAAATTATGTTTCAACATTGTCAATTTTGATGTGGGGTTTATCACACAGGTGGACAGGATATGTAAAACACCAGGAAAACCATACTAAAGTGTGTGTGTGTGTGTGTGTGTGTGTGTGTGTGTGTGTGTATGTGTGTGTGTGTGTGTGTGATTTGGATTTTTAACGTAGCTTTAACAATTTTTCAGTCATATCACTATGATATCTACAGTGTGGCAGTTTATAGTGATGTCTAGCACTGAGGCATCATGCTGCAGACATGTAGCATGATGCCCCGCCCAGTCACATTATCCTGACACCAACCTCTTAATGCTGAGTGCCTAGCAAGGCAACTTTTAGTACCATTTTAATAAGTCTTTGGTATGACTCAGCTGGGGATCAAATGTCATTCTTTGCAAATCCATGAAAATTGATACCCACAAAAGAAAAAGATTTCATTGTAGCAGAGAGAGAAAGTGTAAAGCTTGACCAAATTAAGTTTCTTATAAAAAAAAAATCATTAAAAGTAATTTAACATTAATTAAATGCTGGGTAAGAGTTTAATTTTTGCAACCCCATTAGGAAAATGGAAATTGGTTTCATTTAAGACATGATGAGTAACCATTCCTAAAATGATATCATTGATGCCACTCTTCAATCTGCACTTATCTCAAACAGTGATAGTGTCTCTTGACTTTCAGGAGTTTTTTCATAGAATCTGAGAAGATCCTATATCCAGATGGTGATAGTATTGATATAAAAAACCAATTAAGTCTACTAATTATCTAATGGACATACATAAAGACTGAATGATGTAATTTGACACTGTGATAACAAGTAGATGTTGTTGTTGTTGTAGTAGTAGTAGGGTTTAACGCCATTTTTCAGCACAAGATAGGCAATATATGGCGGCCAGTATAACTGCTGGAGGAAGAACCCTGGAAAATCCCGGGAAGAACCACCAACCCACGAGACAGCTTTCTCATGTACCTACGTTAACCGATCCTGAGACTTGAACCCACGCAGGCACAGGTGAGATGGCAGTGATCTGGAACGGTGGGCGCTTTAGACCACATGGCCACTCAGGGCCCCTGATAACAAGTAGATGGATATTAGCCCTGTCATAGAATTCCAACATGAAGAATATAAAACTTGGATACCAGTGGGCTTATACAGCATTTTCAAAATATATGAACTTCAAATTGAACTAAATCCTTAATCTTTAACAAATTCTATCTTAGATAAATATAATGAAATGCTTTTTTCATACTCTGAGAGAACATAATATAAATGAAATTATTAATCTTCACTGTAATTTTTTGACAAATTTGAAATTCAGCTTTTACCTTATTTTTAATTTAGCAGAGAAAGGTCACAATGTTCAAAAGTTTGAATAAGTGTCTTATTAAAGATATTTTGTAAAATACAGAGATGAAAAAGACTTTATACAAGATGTAATGTAAGAGAAGATGAAAAACATTTTTCATAATGCACAAAAGTTGAGGGGTCAATATCCAAGTAATCCTTTCACACAAAAGTTGTCATTAAACAAATATTATTGCATAAATAGTATCTGAGTTTTACAGCACTTCAATACAACAATGGGACTGCTCCAGTGGTCTTAGTGGTTAGAATGTTTGCCTTGGATGCATGAGGTCACGGGTTCAAACCCTGGCCAAGTCATACCAAAGACTTATAAAAATGGTACAAACAGCTGCCTCGACATCATTCTACATGGCTGCGGGATGATGCTCCAGTGCTAGACATCACTATAAACTGCCACACTGCAGCCATCATTGTGATATGACTGAAAAACTGTTAAAGCTACATTAAAAATCCAAACACACACACACACACACACTGTACAACAGTAACTATATGGTGTACTGAATGAATAAGTTAAAAACCTCACTGATATATAAATAAATGACTATCAAAATTTACATTGATTCTTGTAGGAATGATTATGATATTAAACAGATGGGGTATTTTTTCCTAAGACTACTGACCAAGGGCTAGTAGTAACCAAAATGTCTGTCTTTCTCAATTCACACAATAGCTATGTCACTCATGTACTTGGCAACTTACCTGGAAAAATTATTGCTGATGTCATTTTTTGTCATAATTATGATTGAATCTATAGATAGTGAAGTAAATTACAGAATGAAAGAGATGGGTTTTTTTCAACACATCAGGTATGCTTAACATTTTTTCTTCTTTTACCCTTAGTAAACTTTCGGACATTACATTAAATAATGCTGTAAAATAGGGTTATCACTGTCTTTTGTAAACGTGTTTAGAAGTCAGTATTTCAACAGGAAATATAAATATTTATTTATTTATTTATTTAGGTAACATATATATTACAAAATGATATATTTCCATTTATTATGAGTAAGTGTTGCACCTTGGCTGAATTGTCATAGGAACACGGTTTGTACCTTTATAAAAATTTGATGCAGGTTCTTGGGGGGGGTACAAACAAACATGAGCGAGAATGAAAATTATAGATGTGTGTCTCTGAAAACATCTGCAATGGATACCAAACAAACTGAATTAAACTGAAACTGAAAGAATCAATTACACTTAAAGATAATTACATCTTTGAGAACTTCACTCCAAACATTGTTAAGTCTCTATCCGGACAACTGGCAGACCCAGTACAGCCTTTAACATGACACTAGCATTCACTGCCCGGTGTACAAGATAGAAGGTTCCGAATGTTTTTAGTTCGGCGTGCACGAGCTGACAGATGTTGTTATTCAAATGATGTCTGTCCACCGTGCGCGAGATGACAGATGTTTTTATTATAGCCGAATAGGTGTTCCTTGGAGAAGACTTACTTAAAGATGTCTGCGCCATCAACTAACCTTTGAAAATGTCCTACAGAAGTGTCCATGAATCGTTTGTCAGTGAGCTAGTCCTACAACGTAAGACACATCACCCGATATTTTTGTTCTGGAGGGTGACGGATTTTACAGCCTAAGTAACGGCGCTGGGTAGCGTGTTTTGATGTCGACTAAAAGTGTAACGAAAGTCAAATTTTCAGAAATATCACACACAACTGGCAACCAATAACGACACTTTTCAATAAAGTAAAGTTATAATGTTTTTGCCAGACTTTACTTACCCTGATGTCTTTTTTTAAAGAAGGATTTTAGGAGTTCTGTTTATGAAGTGACAGTCAACCAAGCGCATTTGAATGGCTGTCAAATTCGACCGGTCTTGGTAAACACTGCTAAGAACTACAAAGAGGCACAAAGTGCTAGAAATTGGGTACTAAGAACCTTGTAAAGCATTAAATTACAGAAGAAAATATAAATGTTACTAAAATAAATCGATAAATATTGTTAACACGGGCAGTAACAGAAACAAACGTATTTTGAGTATTGGGAAAGACAACTCTTGTGTTTACTTCGTTTTAGTGCTAGGTGTATAAAAACATCAAACGTAAGAAAAACAAAGGAACAGAAAGAAAAATAAAACGAAAAAAAACAAACAAAAGAACCACTAAAAACACCAACAAAAATAAACGAATAAAAAAGCAGGAAAAGAAACAGGTATGAAATAGAAGTAAGGAAGAAAATTAAAATATATTTCAGATACAACTGGAAATAAAACAATTATAAAACTACTTTTTTTCAAAATGTGTTCAAAGAGTTTTAATTTGGCAATACTATTTCCATTTTTGTAGCACAATCTGTTTCCTTTCTTCCTATCTCTGCATTATGTTACTGTCTTTACAAATAAAGATCATGTATCTACTGTCTGACAGCATTTAGAACTACTAAGAAACACTAAGAGCTCCAGAAAGCAATATGTATAAACTTCTCCAGAACACAGGCATCGTGGTGACTGGCTCGCATTTCAGACCAATTTCCATGTCTATTTTCTTCATCACTGATCAGAACGAAAAAAAAACAAACAAACATCCTTTCTACCGTATGGTACTGATTCAGAGGTGTTATATTACTGTTAAGAATATTATATAGTATGCATCGTGTCAATATTTTTTAATAACAAGAGAATTTAGTTGCTGCTAAATACCATAAGAATCACTATGATATTTATGAGATCATGTTTCAAGACAATCTGTGCAAGATTAATGTTGATTTTAACCCATATATTAACCAGTAATGTAAAGTTCATCAGCAGTCATAGAGCTAGGGTTGCTATTTAAAGTGGAAGGTTCTGCGTTCATTTTACTGTTTTGCTATATATATTCCGCCAGGTTTCACCCATGTCTTCAGGTCTGGCATTTTAGCAATAGCATGCATATTTGCTTTCAGTTTCAATTTACTTTTGAATTAAAAGTGTTCGGTCAACTACCTCAGTTAATTAAAATATAAGGGATAAAGTAGTTTAGTCACTCCTGCTTCAATTTAAAATATTAATGCCTTTTGAATGAAATCAACAAAGTAAAGATTCTAGATAAGCACTTTTCGCACCTGTCCTTGTTTCAGTTTTCGAAGCAAAAATATATTTACCTTTATGCAAATTAAGATAATGGAAACATTTTATATATTTTACTTGTTTTAAATTAATAGAAATGTCGGAATTCTCAACAAAGCGTATAAATGTGTATGTGTGGCGAGACCGATTTATGATTTTGCAGCCCCCAGGCGCTATCCGAGTTGAAGCACCCCACCCCACCCCCGTTCAAAATAAAGCCTTAAAGCCAGACCCTTTAAAGACCGTTACTCTCTTAAATAATATAAAAACTGTAACTAGTGTTTTTATATGCCAAAAAAAATAAATAAATTAAAAAAAAAATACATTTTAAAAAATCCAGATTTTCATACTTTTAAATCTGCCGCTGCTTGGATTTCTTTCTGCTCTAGGCAGGCAGCTGCATTGTCTGTTTAATAGGTAACCAGTGTGTGTGTGTGTGTGTGTGTGTGTGTGTGTGAGAGAGAGAGAGAGAGAGAGTGTGTGTTTGTGTTTGTCGAGCTATAATAGAAGTCGATGAATAAACATAATTTTACTAACTTGTTGAAGGTAATGGCTAAGCCATACTTCTTTAGCTGTCTATATCAAAATGGTTATCAAATCACTTCACTATATTCATCGACGTTATCGAATTTATACTTACCAAATAGAAGATATGAAAAGAACTTGGTATACTGGTTTAGATTTTCAGCATCTTGATTTATCTCTTTAATAACATCAATATATTCTATATGACGTTGGATGGAACACAGGAGCTTGTATTATTGCTTACAATTTACCTGTCATACATGTACTATGAAATAACTACAAATGAGGACACTTAGCTCCTTTCTCGTGCAACCTATTTAAGAATAAACGCTGATATTTCAAGCTACATTTCGCGTAGAGTAATAAATTTGGTACCGATGTTTAGCTTAGGCATTCGACTTTGTATGCGTATCCAAAGTTTGGCTTACTATCATACCTTTAAGGAATGCAAGACCATTTTCCCACGCTACTGCTCGACATGGCCCTGATGACGCCCGCATAATATGCAAGAACAACGTGCTGAATGGAATACTACCTTCTCTTTGGCCAACTGAAAATAAGTTATAAATAAATGCAAAACATCAATTTTTTTTTTACCCAATGAGAGGACAGTATTCCATTCAGCGGGATTTCACTTGCATATTAAGTGGGCGCAATCAGGGCCATGTTGCTCTCCAAACATTCTTTCGAAAAAGCTTGACACTTATGGCTGCCTAATACTTGTCGTAAAGTTACATAAAATTGTAAGGGAAACTTATGAACTTAGTGAAACACCCGTAGTCACCTACGAACATCATGCATAAAATCTTAAGAAAATCTTGGGCTTACGTTGTTTTGTGAAACGGGTCACTGGACCGTAAAGTATTTATAAAAATGTGATATTGAGGTATTATTTTTATTCTATTTAATTTTCTATTATATTTTACTGAATAATAAATAGAATTTAATGCATTTGAGCTAATCAGTCTTTAAAGGTCACTGGCCACCTATATTGTTCAAACGTGTGATATTATTAAAGTCATAAACAAAACACATTTGTTATGTATGCACAACATAAAAATGTTTAATTAGACTTAAAAATCTGCTTTTTTTTTTTAAATGAAAAAATTATTCGTGCAATCTCCGTAACAATCGGTAGTTTCCGCATGCCAAAAATGGATCTGATGTACATTTATCCCTTCTATTCAACCGAGCCATTCAAGTGTTTCCCCATATAAATGTCTGTGATATATCTTACGATCGTGCTTTTGTACAGCAAATATGGTGCACTGTGTTGCATATGGATGTAACCAAAAGAGTGATGATGGAAAAAAGGGTTCATTCTTTTTCCGAAAGACACTGTTTACCAGAAAAAAAAAGTGGATTCAAGCTGTGGGATCTAATAGGGTGAGGGGATGGGAAAGTTGTATCATTTATGCCGGATTATAGTCAATTTGACCCAAAGACAATTCGGCCCAACTCAAAGACAATTCGGCTCAACTTAACAATAGCTTGAACAAGTCCTTTTTCTTCAAACAACAAGTAGATACTATGTAAGATATGTTTTAGGAATAGGTTTTGGGAAAAAAACTAAATTTAAACGAACTATTTGATATTCTTTCAAAGAAAATAATCATACTTCATAACGTACATATATATGAGAGAAAACACAAACTGACATATCTTGCTCGTTCTAATTAGAATATTTATATACATTTTTTATGCTTAAAAAATATATGCATCTGCACAATGACATTCTCAATTTAAGTCTTCCGGTCAAATTATCAATATTGATTTATTAAGCAATAAAACTTAACAGATAATATTCTACAGAAAACGTATACATTTTTCTAAGGGTAGTGTACATGAGATATTATAACAAATATATTTAATTTTAGGCTTCACGTTGTAACACTGCTGCATATAATACACACTCGATTACACATGAAAGAGAGAGAGAATAATGTTGAGCATTTTTTTAGTGTTGCTGCAATATGAAGCACTTACCAGTTAATTGTATTGTTTGTTTTTATTTTTCAAGTTGTCTTAGTGTGTGCGCGCGTAAATTAAAAGCTTGTCATTACTAATTAATATCGTCAGTCATATCTGATCCATTATTCCATACAAATAAGAAAGGAAATAATTTTGTGTTGAATTTGTGCCCCCCCCCCCCGCCCTTGCATGGTACAGAAAAATTAATAAACATACACTTATTTGAAAATAAAATGAAAGAAACTAACCTTGCATTGTTATCATTTGTTCCTTCTTTTTCATCCTGCGAAATTTAGTAAAGAAACAAATCTATCCACGAACTCCGTATATGTAGTGGATGCCGGCTTGCGTATGCATCCTTACTGTAGTGTGTATCGTTTATGTCAAATAACAAAATCGCAAAAGAGATGAAAATATCACCCGATTGCTTGAAGGCAGCAGCAGAGAGGGTGAACAGACCAAGGCGGCGCGCAAAAATAAAGGTTCCTACAAAAAATAAAAAAATAAGGTCGATAAAGTCAAACTGAGGTTTCTTTTTCAAACTATAGGCTGAGTCGTTTGCATACTGTTGGTCTCACCCTCTCTGCTGCTATAATTAAATAATTATTATACCAATAATGATTGGTGAAGCTCACTCAGCTAGACTAGCTCGAGAGTGATTAGAGGCAATACGAAAATATCTTCCACTTCATAATGGTGTTAAACAACAATTACGGGCGCGTCAACAAACACAAGAAGAATTTGCAGAATCCGCATAGGAATTATTTAAGCCGATTACAAAAACCACTAAAGGTATTCTTCCCGTGTTGGAAAAAACCGCTGAAGCAACTGGAAAAATAGCAGAGCGAACTAAGAAAACAAAAAAAAAAACAAAACAAAAAAAAAAAATTCTGCGAAAACTTCCCGCTGAAATAGCTGCGGTTCAACCAGTGCAAGAAATACCTGAGGATACAGACCAAGCGGAGGGTGATATACCAGAACCAGAACCAGAACTAGAACCAGGAGTAAGAACCAAGGTTAATCTGGCTGATGAATTTACCGAATACGCTATTAATGCTATTGGACAGATCAAAAATCCAAAACAATTAGCTGCGACTGCTGTGAAAAGTTATGATAATCGAGTGCAATTTTTAAAATCTGAATACGCTGATGATCCCGTAAGTCGTGATAATTGGTACAAATGGATATACCGCATGTACTACAACGTTGATCAAGTTCGAAATAGTGATACAAGATATATTTCATTTATTCATGAAGTAGATAAACATATTGCGTGGATGCAACTACCACCAGAGCAACGACAGCAAATAATACAACAACAAAAACAACATGTCCGCAGCTCAACTGGAAGTGGTATTGGTACAGGTGCCAGGGGGAGTGGTCTTGTTACTTGTCCCGGTAATGTCCTTGCCGATGTTGAAAGACTAGAAATCCTCATTGGCGGAAAACGAGCCGGTAATAATTCTCCAGAAATCATTAATGAAGCAGCTGCTATTTGTCAACGATTATTTACAGGAGGTATCATGGATAGTAACGTGTATCGGTCCCTAATAAATTAAATCGCTAATGATTACCACAGTGATTAAACAGTTAGATATAATTACTATAATAAGATGATTATACATGTTGCTCAACGTTGTCCAGCTATGGTCAGGGTGATAAATTCGAGATAACCTACATATAAAACATTCTACGGAGATGGGCTCGGTGATGTTGTTTAGGGTTTATTCAGAAGGATAGCTCCGAAAGCAATACCGATTGCAAAGCAACTGGGCATGAGAGCCATTGATGTTATTCGTGAAAAAGGTATTGGTGCTGCCAGTGACGTTGCCAGTAAAGCATTCTCTGCAATCAAGGATAGACTAGCACGATTAGTACGACGAAAACCTCAGCCACCAGCAAAATTACCCAGCACTGAAGTGATGCCTGCACATGTTAGTAAAATAATAAATCAAGCCGCAAATCAAAAACTAGCAGAGTTAGCCAATGACAAAGAAAAAAACATAGCAGCAAGTCTGATGGCAGGAAGTGGTCTTCGTATTAGACGATGACCAATAACATAAATATGTTCAAACGTGTATCTGATCCCGCATTTGATATGGATGCACCAATTCTCAAGGATGAATCCGTTCGGGATTATCAATATTATTCTTATGACGCACGACAGCCAAATCAGTGTGGAAGAATTGAATTACAAGTTCAAGATACGAGTAGATATTTCTTACCCGCTGAAGCATTCATCGAAGTAGAAGGTCAAATTTTAAAATCAATCGATAATACAGCATATGGAGATAATGTTAGTGTTGGTTTTGTCAATAATGGCATCATCGCGTTGTTCGACAGAGCTACGTACATGATCGACGGAAGAAATATTGAATCGATTCAAAATAATGTTGACGTTGCCACGACGATACTTGGCCTTGCAAGGTACAGTGTCGATTACTCAAGATCAACTGGTCCATCAATGATGTTTACCAAGGACACTTCTGACCACCCTAACTACGTACCATATGACATAAGACGACCAAAGAAAGGTACAGCTGCTGCTGACGACGCTGACGTTGCTCCTGTGGTTTATGGTGCCAATCCAAATTTCAACTTAGGATTCGCATCACGTCGAGCAATGTTGCAAGGTAACGAAAGAAGATTTTCTTGCGCGATTCCATTATGGCATATATTTGGATTTTGTAGACATGTTAGAAAAGTTTTTTTTGGAGCCAAACATGAAGTTACGCTCGTACGAAAAGTCGCCGATGATGCAATATAGCGACCCGCCGGTGATGCTGGTAAAGTAATTCTGACAAAAATTTCATTGTGGATGCCAGTAATGACTCCATCGATAACTGAAGAAGAACGTTTACTCGCTTTCATGAACAGAGGCGGCAAGTCGACGTTATCATGGTTAACAACAACCACAAATGCTGTTCAAAGTGCAATTAATGGTTTATTTACATGGCAGATAACATCAAACACGGTATCTCTGCACCACGACATATATTCGTTGCGCTTCAAGATACCGCACGAGAAAAAAATCAAACGCGCAGTATAATGATATTTGACAAAGTCGGTGTTTCCGAGGTTTCATTGAGAATAAACGGACATCAAGAACCAGCCGAGGATATTTTGTTGAATTTCGAGCAAAATCATGTGGCGCGTACATATCATCGATTGATGTCGTTTATGGGGCGTGATCAAAATGTTGATACTGGCTTACAAATATCACAGCTAGATTTTACAACGCTATATCCGATTTATTATTTTTTGCTGGAACATTTGGATTTGTTTAGACAGTCCGTCGTTGACATATATTTTCGAACTCGTGTGACGTCAGGGGGTGTTAATTACAGAGCAATCGCCGTTATACTCAGCGATAAAACAATGTTACTTGAAGGTGTTGGTGGACGAATGAGAGTCGTTGATGCCCCAGTGGAAAATATGCACGCGTTAATTTAGAAGTCAGAAATATATCATAAATGTCATATCATCATGTTAGTGTCAGTCTGACTCCTGGTCAAATTAAAAGACTTCAGTCAGCATCAGCGAAGCGATGTGGAGTAAAAATATCACTGACACAAGAACAAATCACAGGTGGTCCAAATAAATTATCGCTGACGGAGCGTCAACTTAAACATTTCAACGAAGCCAAACAATCAAAGAAAGGTATACGCGTAAATCTTTCTGCGGGTGCCATCAAAAACATTGCTAAGACAGGTGGTTTATTTCCACTTCCTGCAGCTATTCCTAGAATAATAGCCGCTGCAGCCCCAGCTGTTGCAAAAGCAGCTGCGTTAGGTGCAGTTGGAACAGCTGCTGAAATGGCATTAAAGAAAGCAACAGGGAAAGGATTAATAAAAAGAAGACGACGATCCCGAACAGGTCTAGGTCTGAGACTTCCAGGAACTCGATACGGGAAAGGATTAAGAATTCCAGGGACTCGTTGATTTTCCCGTTGTCCAATTTTGACTTACTCGATGCTGCTACGCGATTAAATATAAAAAATTTCAGAGGTGTTTTTATTCGTGATCAATTACCACACAAACCAAATTCGATTGAAACCGGTATCATTAATCTCGATAAAAACTCTGGTCCAGGTACTCAATGGGTTGCGTACGCGATTGATCCACGTGGTATTGTTTATTTCGACTCGTACGGACTGGCACCACCAAAAGAATTTTTAAATATATCGACTGACTTCAAAATATTCCAGTCTGGTATTCAACGCTACCAACACAAACATTAACGGATCCTCCAATATGTGGCCGTGAAGCACTGGCGGTACTTGACGCTGTATCAAGATAAAAAAACCCACCTCATAAAACTACACGCATACACTAGTGCACGCGCGAGTTCTGTTTTAAATAATCGCTAATCATATAATGGTAGATATTTACGGAAGATCAGCTAAAGCCCGAACATCGTTCGGAACCCAAGAAGCACCAGGTGAAGATTTACTCAAGCGAGTAACAAGGCAGATAAATGATGAATTATCTGACCTGCTCAATCTTCCCAACGTTAATCAAAACGAACTTGTTGTATTTCAAAACCATGAAGGAAAATTGAAGACGAGTAATATTTCAATCAATGATATTATTATTCGTAATGGGTTATCGCGAGAAGGTCTTGTTGCTGTATATGACAAAGAGGGCAAACTTGTTCCTAGTGTTGTTACTCCGTCGTCGATCCGAGATAGCATAAGTGAACGAGTGTTAAAAACCGGTGATGTAATGAACGGCGTCATTAACATGAATAACAATAAAATTATTAATGTAGGAGAACCAACAGATAATTTCGACGCTGCAACAAAAAAATATGTATACGATAACAATATTCCGATGACAACTTCGTTGTTGACTATCATTGATGGAATGACCGCATTTAGAACTGAATTTTTTAATCATGTACAACTGTTTGTGAATTTTCGCAGAAACGTAAACAGAACCACTAATGAATTTTTTGGAAGTCCACCAACCGTTGATATTAAACTCGCAGACACTAACATGAAACTCAACGATATTGTCAGTGGAATTCCTAATATTATTCAAAACACTAATCTGATTAAAATTCCTCACGCGCAGATTAACAATATAGTATACACAGTATCATCAGGATCATCAACGTGGACACCAAGCGATAACACTATCAAACATACCGCAGAAGTAACAGGCGTGTACAGGCTGTCCGTATTTAGTTCTGCAAAATTTAGGATATTTGCTACATTTTCATGGCGTCATTCAACCGATAATTTTTCTGGAACCGTGTCTGTTATATTGAATAAAGATAACGAAGAAATATTTATACTGGAACCATCCGATAAAAAACTAACCACAGCGTCTTACTGGTGGCGTCTGGAATTTGTTGCTGAAACACCTCAATTAATTATTTAATATAGTATAATGATAGATGTTCAACGATACAGATACAATCAAGTATGTGCGTGGCAAACTAAACAAAAAAATATCATTGACGATTACACAATAAAAGTGAAAAAATATCGGCGGCGTGTAGTTGTCGTTGACATAGTTGTCTATTCAGTTTCTGCGCTCATTGCTGGAACTGGTGTAATATTGTCAACGTTGACAGCGTCAGTGCCGATCGTTGTAACGATTATCGTTTCATCTGCAACAACTATCGCGGGTATTTTTAATATTATTGCAAAGAAGATAGATACATGCACGAACACAAAATTACACGAGTATGTGGTAAAATTACGTACAGCAGTAGTATGAATAGATGATGATCCTCTCTCAGAGACCCCCCTGCCCCCCAAAGCGTTCTACGTTAACATCTTTGTCAGCAGCCTTTGTTAGCTCAAAATGATGACTTTTACACGATAATACATTTTCTGACAAAAATATGCTTTGTGGGCAGGGGTGTCTCTGAGATAGGATGCATCATCTATTCCTACTACTATGTACTTATTAGTCAAAATGTTATATTAAACAAATGAAATATATATAATGTCTTATTATAAACCATCAATCAGACATATTGGATTTGATCTAACAAATAGATTTTGTAAAAGATTTAATTCAATCAAAGCAGCGTCAGCATATACTGGTATAAAACCTAAAATAATAAGCGATTATATTAAAAAAGTAGGCTATCATATATCGCCGAAATATGGGTCAGTATGGTTATTCGCGACTGAAAATGATATGAGAATAGCGGGTTGGGTAGATGATATGATGACATTTATAGATAACATGGTCGATATATTATTTAATAACGATATTTCTAAAGCCACACAAAATTAAACATCTACTTTTTATTATAATCTTTTTCGTATTTGCTGACTCTCATTGGCAGAATATCTGTTAACATACTATCAATAATGCGGAACTCGCGTATTAAATCGTCCATATCATAGTTTATGCCACGCAAGTAAGATCGAATTTGATCAAGTAATTTTTTATAAGTTATACTTGCTGTTTTGCAAGCATTTTTTTTAGTCGCGACTCGAGGTTCAACTTTTTTACAAGCTGCTGCAAGAGAAACACCGACACCAGATATTATTGATAAAAACGGATTTAATGATGCACCACTTGAAATTATACCAGAACCGGTCATTAGCAGCGGTAGATATGATATCACTCGCAGTATTTTTGCGTAGTATTTGTAACATTTTTTGACGCACCAAAGATTTTTATGATAATATCTGTAATATTGCATTAAGGCGTCAACATCTTGTTTGGGAATGTTTTCTGAAATAAGATTAAAATCGACTATATTTTTTTTCATTATATAATATTTGTTTATATATTTTATACCGTTATTTAAGTAACTAATTCGGGAGTTTCAGATACAAACTCAATACACCACCAATAAATCGCTGCGGTTAACTTTTTATCATCCGCTATCAGCATAAACGTTTCCTCGATATCTTTGTTTAACACTATAGACACAATTCCAGAAAAATCATTGGTTGAATGACGCCATGGAAATGTGGTAAATATAGTGAATTTTGCACTGCTAAACACAGATAATCTATATACACCAGTGACTTCTGCGATGTGTTTAAAAGTGTTATTTTGCTGCGACCATGTTGCTTTTCCTGATGCGACTGTGCACACGATATTGTTAGCTCGTCCGTGTGGAATTTTAACGAGATTAGTTTTTTGAATAATGTTAGGAATGCCACTAATGATATCGTTGAGTCTTGTGTTAATGTCAGCGAGATTAATAATAACAGTTGGTGGAGTTCCAAAAAATTCGTTAATAGTTCTGTTTAAATTTCTACGAAAATTTAGAAATGTTTGTACGTGATTAATATAATCAGTTCTAAATGCAGCAATTCCATCATTGATTGTTGCTAACGAAGTCGTTATTGGAATTTCCTTATCGTCGACGTATTTTTTAGTTGCGGCGTCGAAATCTGTTTCTGGTGTTCTAAGATTATTAATACCGTTGTTGTTCATATTGAGAAATGAATACATGATACCACCGCGTACTAATAAGTACTTAGATTCTTGATCGTCGACGTATTTTTTCGTTGTTGCATCTGTATCTGCGGTTGGATTTCCCAGATATGTAATTTTTTTTCCTGACATAACAATGTCACCAGTAAATACATCGCCAGCTTTCTTAACATAATCGTTAATAGACTTACCCGAATCTTGTATTTTACCTTGATCAGCAAAAGTAACTATATTATTAACAGCCGCGGTGGGAATTCGTACAAGTACATCTGATAGTTGTATATTACTCGTTTTTAATTGTCCTTCTTTATCTTGGAAAATAACAACTTCGTTTTGATCAACACTTGTGATATTTAATAAATTAGTAATTTCATTTTTGAGCTGATCAATAGTTGCGTACTTAGATAAGTCACCTTGCTGAGCAGACGATGAATCTCCAACTAATGCTCCAAATTTTGAGTAAAAACTCATTATTTATTTACTGCTTGACAAAATTATATACCATAAAATTGTATAATGGCAAAATCGTCCATATTAAACTTTGATACAGAGCGGTTGGTGAAACATAAACATAACAATGAGCTTCCAGATTGTCATTATCTTATTGTTGGTAGAACTGGATCTGGCAAAACAAATTTGCTTATGAATTTACTTTTAGGAGATAATTTTAACTACGATCGCGTTTATATTTACACAATTAATCCCCAACAGGATAAGTACGAGCTACTTAACAACTATAATGATAAACTTCGTGACGACCTTGAATCTGGCGAAGATTTCTTTATTATCAAACAACCGGAAGAACTTGTTCCAGTTAATCAACTCGATTCGTCCGAACACAAAATAGTTGTTTTTGATGAAATTCCGCTAAACAACGAGGAAATGAATAAAATCAGATCGTATTTTTCACTGTCGCGAAATAAGAAATGTAATTCTATTTATCTCGCTCAAGGATATTATAATGTCGACAGATTTATTAGGCGAAATACCGGTTGTTTTATATTATTTCCTGGACTTGACAATATTGACGTTAGAAATATCGCGAACGAACAATGCGGCGACGTAACAAAAGATAAATTTATTGAACTGTACCGTCAAGCAACGGCAAATAGATATGACTTTTTCTTGTTCGATAAGTTAACGAATGATAAGAATAAAATGTTTCGATGTTGTATTGAAAACTATCTACAATAATTTTTTATAGAAAATAGTATATAATCAATGGAAAAACAAGCAAAGTACAGAAAACATAGAAAATCTAAAAAAAACTTGCGCAGTCTCAGGCAAAATTTAAACAGCTAGTACAGTAAGCACGACGCGGTCAAGTTGCTGCAGCAGAAACAGCAGCTACAGTTCTCAAACTAGTTATTGAGGCTTTACTTGGAAAACAACCTGAAGGTAAGGCACTATCAGAAGAAGAAGCTAAAAAATTACAAGAAAAAGGTTTGATTGGATTAGTTAAAGAACAACAAGAGAGATCTGATGCGGAAAAAAGAAGATTAGCTGAGGCACTTGCACCAAATATAGCTGATTCTGCTGCAAGGCAAGCTGAAATAGATCGGCTTATAAATAATCCGCTAGAACTTGAGCAAAGATTAGGAAAATTAACAACGCAAGAAATTAAAAATATTATAACAAATTTATCAAGAGAAATGAAAGATATTAAAGAGGAGCAACAAAGAGTTGGTGAACTTACTGTAAAGTTTATGGAGGTTGGAGAGAAAAGACAATGGTTTATAAAAAGAGTAAATGATGCGATAACAGAAGATGAATACAATGAATTTTTAGAGAAAGAAAATATAAAAGATATTGATAATATAAATAAATGGACCGATATAGAATATGAAACATTAATCGATAAATTAAATGCAATAATAGGAGACGGAACTGATGCTAAAAATGAGTTAAACGCAGCCATAAGAGAAGAAGATATGCTTCCACTTTATGACAGAATGAGATATGGTATTATTGCTCTCATATTTGGAAGAACAGCAGAAAACAGCAGAGCAAGACCTTTTGGCAGGAGTTGGAATTTTAATAGGAGATTTTTTACATTAGATAAAACTCGTACAGAAAAATATAGAGGAGAAAAAACAGGAACTGGAGTCAGAATATTCGCATCAGTTACTGAAATGATCGGCAGATTAATGCTATTGATATCATCAAAAGAAGCAGGAAATGTTGGTGCTGAAATCGACAATGAAATCATCGACATACTTGATAATTTGAGATCGAGAAATTTATTAGCATCTGACGAATACGATACTTTGCACCGCGACTTAATTTTATAAAAATATAATAATAAATGTCAGCAACATTATTACTCGACTCTAGTCAGTCTGATAAAGATAGCGCAAATTTTTCAGTAAAGTATATTCCGCCAATAGAACTAGATCGTGAAAAACAATACGAAATTGGATTAATTTCATGTACTTGTTGGAATGCCATGGCAAACATTAAGACTGGCATCAATGACAAGTTTGAGTTTATAAATACTCTCGATAATAGTTGGAGAAAAGCCAGAATTCTGAAGAACGGCGTAGAGGTTGCTCAGGTGAATGTTGAAGATGTTAATAAAAAAGTAAACGAAATTCGCGCAACAATCCAAGAACCTAAATTTGATATTACTATTATATATCCACCAAAAACTGCTCCCTGGACATCATTAAAAATTCTGCAAGGCGCCTATAACATAACTGATCTGAATAAAACGATAAAAGAACTTATAACAGCTAATAAAGGACCCGCAGATGATTTTGAGCTAGCACCGAATTATAATACATTGCGAGCTAGAATGAAAGTAAAAAATGGTTTTATAGTTAGTTTTATATCACCAACAAGCATTGCATCATTGATAGGATTTAAACATCAAAATTATGTTTCTGTTGATGATGCATCTGTCACGTATGACGGTGAATTTCCAGTAAATATAACTGAAGTTAACACAATATTGGTAAATTGCTCGATTGCGTCTGGTTCTTATTCAGCCAAAGGCAGCAAAGGGCAAACTATATACAGTTTTTCACCAGAAGTTCCACCAGAGTCTCTCATGCAAATTAGTCCGCGTCATATTTATTATCCGCTAAATGTTGAAAATCAAATAACAGAAGTAAATATGGAACTGACAGATCAATCTGGAAGACAGTTGGATTTTAATAATGAAGTTGTTACTTATTACGTGCACCTACGCGTTGCGTAGGCGAACAACAGTAAACATATTTTTTGAAAGAGTTGACAACAAAATTATACAACCTCAGATATAATGAAGCAGAAAAAAGTTTGCAGAAGAAAAATAGTAGGAGGATTTTTCGGAAATACATTTACTAAAATTGTTAAAAATATTCCAGGACTAGCTCGTAAAGTTGCGCCAATTGCACTTGACGCGGGTAAAGCTTTTGCAACTGGAGCTGCATCTGCTTCTGGAACTGCTGTGGGACAAAAAATATCTGATAAAATAAAAGGCGAACCTAAGGCGCATGCCGCAATCAAGCAAGTTATTTCAGAAATCGTACCAACAAAAGAAACCCAACGCGCGATGATAACAACAACAAAAAAACTTTTATCACCAAAGGGCGAGCAGATTATACAAAATTTAATATCTAAAGTTACAGCACCGCAATAATTTTATATAACCTAATAAAATAAAAAAATGTCTGTGAAAAATTATCTCGATTTTGCAGAAACTTATGACACAGACAACACAGTAACAGAATTTGAGTATGTTGAATATCTTGATGAAAATTCTAACGAACCTAATAAAACTGGTGTTAGAACATTTAATACCAGAGATGAGGACGTATTTCTACTGCCTCACAAAGCAATGTTAGAAGTTCGTGGTCGGATTATGACAACAGCTGATCCACCTGCCGAAATTGCAGTCAATACACAAGTAGTTCTTATAAATAATGGTTGGTGTTTATTTAGAAGTGCTCGATATCAGCTGACCAATCAAACTGTCGAGGATATTTCAAGTCACTTACAAGTTGCAAGTACAATATTAAATACTATTTCGTTTTCCGATGATTACTCCAAATCAACTGCAACTAATATGATGTGGTTTAAAGATACTGGAAATGCTGGTGCAGGTATTGTTGCATCAGTTGAAATTTTATCAGGATTAGCACCTACTGTAGCTGCTGGAGCTAATGCTGCTGCAAACGCTGCAAATGTGAGAGATTTTCTTATTGCTAATGCTGCTGTGCTTGGCATAGCCGCACCAGCTGCAGTTGCTGATGCAGACGCTACAAGAGTTTCACTTACTGCAGCTTGTAACAATCTTGGTATAACACCACCAGGAGCAGGTGCTGACGGCACTGCAATGTTAAATTTGATTAATAACGCAATTAGCGTAAGAAATAGACGTTACAATGAAGGTTATGCTAAGCGAAGAGAACTTATAGCAGAATCACGTCAAATTACAATGATGCTGCCATTAAGTACAATATTTGGCTTTTGCAGGGATTATAATAAAGTATTTCGTGGAGTTAAACATACGCTTATTTTAGATCGAGCAGAACGAAATGATTGCCTGTTCAGATCTGGCGGGGATGATGTACAATTTGTCATAAACAAACTTGCGTTGTGGATGCCACGAATAACTCCGTCAATCACCAAAATGGCAGAATTAAATGATATGCTGCAAAAACATACTAATAGAATTTATTTTCAGCAACATAAAATATATCAAACAGCAGTTCCGAATACCACCGACTACACATGGCGAGTTACAACAACATCGAGTGAGCAACTACCGCGTCAATTATTTGTTGCATTTCAGAGACAAGCTCGACGTAATAACCAACAACAAAATAATGCAATATTTGATAGCGCAAATGTTAGACGAATATATGCCAGAATAAATTCAAAACAATATCCAGAGCGAGCGATAGAATGTAATTTTGCAGACGATGAGAATAAAAACATTACTAGACCGTACATGTACCTGCTTGACTCAATGCAAAATTATCAAGATGTTGGAGACGGAACTCAGATATCAGTAGAGGAATTTCGTACACTTTATCCGATATTTTACTTTGATGTTAGTAAACATAGCGAACGAGCTGTGGACAGCACAGCTGATATTGAAATCACTTGGACGCTCGGGAACGCTCCAGCAGCGGCATTAAACGTTTATGCGTTAGTGATAAGCGACAGATTTGTTACAATCGACTCTGTCGGAGGTAAAATGACAATACAAGTTTAATCTGTAATCGTTATATAAGATGACAAATATATTATAAAAGAAATACATTTAACTGATGGCCAAGTTAAAAAATTAGCAGCTGCTGTTGCGAAGCGGAGGCCGGTTTCATTGAAGATCAACCCGAGTGTTTTGGGGACTTTAACAAATTTATTGCTAACCAAAAATCAAGCAAATAAATACGATCGCGAAAAACCTTTCGTTTTAAATTTAAGCGCTGCACAAATAACCGCGATGTCAAAACACGACGGTTTCTTCGGTCCGGCATTATCAGTAATAGCCAAAACATTACTACCTAAAATTTTGCCAGTGTTAGGTACATTAGGGCTAGCAGCAGCGTCAGGAGCAGTATCTGGCGCATCAGAAAAGGTAGTTGAAGGTAGTGGAATAAAGAAAATTTTTGTCTAAAGATTAAATATAATGCCTAAACGAAAAACTGTGCGAAAAAAGACAACGACGAAAAGAAAAACGACGACGAAAAAAAGATACAAGGTGGATTTCTTCCAATAGCCCCATTACTGGCAGGATTAGCGGGAAGTCTACTGCCGGGTCTGTTAGGACGAGGACGAGGACTAATGCTGCCAGGAACAAGGAGATAAAGTCGTCGGCTCCGTTAAGTAATTTTGATATACTTGAAGAACTTAAAAAAGTAAAAAATTTTCACGGAGTTTATTCCAAAGATGAACTTACGGCGATTGCATCGCTAGGTTCTTGTGTGATAAATATACAAGATTTTAATGACGGATCTGGTACACATTGGGTAGCTGTTTTTGATAACAATTATTTCGACTCGTTCGGAATTCCACCAAGTGACGCGGTAAAAAGATATATGAGCAAAAACAAAATAATAAATTATTCTTCTAATCAGATTCAACCAGTTGGAACTTCCGCTTGTGGATATTATTGCATAATGTTCATTAAACAGATGACCAAAAATCCAGATTTTTTAAAATTTATTTTGCAGTTTGATAAACAACCTTCTCACGCTAATGACGAGATTGCGATTAATTTTGCATAAACTTACAAATATAACAATGTCAACATATTGTCTCAAATGTAAAACTAAAACAGAAAATAAAGACGAAAAAACGAAAAAAAAAAGAAGAATAATAGAATAATGCTGAAAAGTATTTGCGCAATTTGTGGAAAAAGAAAAAGTATGTTTTTGCCAGCAAAGTCAGGGGCGGGTTGTCCTGACGTTATTTTAGTAGACGACTAAACAAATAATGACGTGCAACTGCGATGCAGATAGAGATTTATGTCTCGAGCAAAATAAAATTGTTACATATTGCCAGAAATGCGATAACAGAGAAATAATTGGAACGGGCATAGATATACATAAATTAATTGGCAAACTGCCGAAACGGAAAGGTGGTTGGACACTGCCAGGCCATAAATATACCGGCCCGTGGAATCCGCTTGATGAGCAACTTGACGAAAATGATAATCCGCTGCCAGGACAAGAGCCTTACAATCAGGTTGACGCAATAGCGATGCGTCATGATATCTGCTACAGAGATATTGATCTTCCTAGTGGCGAAACAAAACACAGCTGCGACAAAGTAATGTTAGACGAACTTCGCGAAATGAAACCAGTAAATATGCGACAGCGTGTTGACCGAAGGCTGGTACAGGGTTTTATTGGAGCAAAATATAAACTTGGACTAGGTAGAGACTTATACGATGACCTGGCAGTCGAGCTACATAGACCTAAAAAAAAAAGTTTCCGCGACGTAAAGTTGTCGCAAATGCCGTTGATGACATTTGGGCAATAGATTTAGTTGATATGTCAAATCTAGCTCAATTTAACGTTCGCGCTGATGGCGCTCCAAAGAAATACTTGTTCAATGTTGTCGATGTTTTCAGTAAATATGCATTTAGTGTACCGGTTTCGGATAAAACAGGGACCTCAATGATTGACGCGCTAAAGCACATAATAACAACTACAGAAAGAAAGCCGAACAGAATCTGGACCGATCACGGAGCAGAATTTTTTAACAAAAAGTTCTAGCAGTTTTTGGAACAAAATAACATTAAAAAATACGTTACTGGAAATGAGGGAAAAAGCGTCATTGTCGAGCGATTTAATCGCACGCTTAACGAAAAAATTCATAAGTATTTGACAGCTAAAAACACGAATAAATACATCGACAACTTACAGAATATCGTTGACGAATATAATAACACGAAACATCGAACCACTAGAATGTCACCAAACGACGCGATTGCAAATCCAATGCTAGCGAACGAAAACATGTACCGAAGACACAAATTTAGAGTTGGCGATAAAGTTAGAATTTCTTTGACTAAAAAAACATTTGAAAAGGGATTTACTCCGAACTGGAGCGAAGAAGTATTTGTTGTTGATAAAGTACTTTTAACAATACCAGTTACATATTCGTTGAAAGACTTATTAGGAGAACCTATAACTGGCAGTTTTTACGAACAAGAACTTCAGAAAACAGAACAAGATGTATTTGTTATTGAAAAAGTTATTAGAAAGCGCGGCAACAAAAGTTTAGTTAAATGGCGCGGATATAGCGATAAATTTAATAGTTGGGTACCAACTAAGTCGATCGAATAATATTATTATAAATTTGCTCGTATTTTATTAGTACTGACCTACATTTTACTGGTTTACATAAAGAAATTAAGTGTAATTTTCTCGCATCATCGACTGGCATTAAATTAAATATTTTAACAAAAATGAAATCGTATTTTATGTTTCTTTGTTGTCCCGGTACTTTTACGTTTAGAAAGGGCCTTATAAGTTGCCAAAATATTTGATGCTCAGCAACACTAAAATTAAATTTTAATATTTTTTTGGCAATGTGGTACTTAACATCATATCGACCAGTTGTTGGTCTACTTAAATGTTTTTTGCTAACAACAACATCATCTTCGTCATCGTCATAGTTATGCAAGATATCATTTTCAGTATAACCAGCAAATCTGTCGTCGGTAATATTTTTTAATGTGACATTAGGAACTGGAACAAAATCTTCCGAATATAGCTGAGCCAGTCTCTCGATTAAGCTCATTATCATAATAATCTTTTATCTAATTAATATATATAACATGTTCGAGGAAATAAAATATCATTGTAGAGTTAATATACTAAACAAAAAAGAATTAGCCGAAGCAGTTCGAAATTGCTTGCTGGGATATAATTTTTATTTCGTTGACGTTATGATAACATTGGGCGAATCTGATAAATTTTTGTTAACAGCGGCGGATAAAATAAAACTTGAGACAAATGCAATGATGACAATACGATTAAATCGCGATGACATAATGGAATTTAGTCATAATTGTCTTTCTCGTAATGATATAGAAAATATTATTAATTATCGTATCTAAAACTAAATCTATCAAATGTCACCATCGACGTTGCCGATCTTCTTTTACCATCGGCAACATCTTTTACTCTAGCTGATTCAATTTTATGATATTTTGCTGCAGATGTTATTGATTTAAATTTCATTTCTTCAGACGTTTCCAGATTTATCGAGATAATTGATTTAGAATATCTAACACCACCAGCATCTCCTCTTCTACTATTTTCTTGTTGTGTAACTAAATCTAAATTTTCAAGACAATTGTCGGTTTTAATTTTGTTAATGTGGTCGATAACTAAATTATTTGAAATAGCACCATGAAAAGTTTCGTAAATAAATCTATGCGACTTATAACTGATTTGATCAGTTTTTGCTTCACGTACAGTTACTTGTAAATAACCATCATTATTCAAACTTCCAATAACTTTTTTTGTTCTTATATGACGAATAATTCCTTTATCATTAGCTTCGTATAGATCAAAGATTGGGTGGGGTTGAAATTCGTTTTGTAATCCTAAATTTTCGATATTATCATCTGCAACTGCGCCATTTGCTCTATATACTCGTTGTCCTTCTGGAATAACACCGCAAAACAAAGTATAAATAAAATCGTTTCTAAACATTTCGATTCTTTCTGCACCTTTCACTGAAATTAAAATACCAGCAGGAGTTGGTACGCCAATAGCTTTTTTAGTTGCTATGTTGATAACAGAACCTAATGCATTTCCAGCATATAAGTTGTATTCTGGGTGAACATGATACGTTTCTTGTTCTTCCGCTGTCAGTGGTAGATATCTCAAGATTTCTGTCATTATATATATACAAAATTTTTTCATATCTCTAATTAAAAAAATTTCAATTAAATAAACAATATTACTATATATAATGCTGAAATTGCGAGACATTGCTAAAAAGAGCATTATCAAATCCGAAAAAATTGCTTCTGCATTTTCAGGATACGATAACAGTTACAAACTCGACGATCAGACTATTTTAGCTACTTTTAGCTCTACAAATTTATATCATCTTTTACAACCCGTTATAGCTCAAGAACTTGCGGCTCATAAAAGCATCAAACTCATAGTCCAATATCATACGATTTTATCAAAGTTACACGCAGTCGAAGATGTACTTTTGGAAACAAAAAGTTTTGACAGCGAAGTCTCGGAGCCCTATTTAACAGCTAAATCGAGGAAGATATTAACTGGAACAAACATTGCCATGGTCGCCGATGAAATACATCAAGAAATAAACAAAAAACTAGAGGAATTTACTTCGTCAGGGTCAGGATGGAAATTCGAAATGATAAAAGCAGTTTTATTTCACACAGCAAAATATAACGTACTTCGCGGTAATTTGTACGTCGATCTTCCTCAAAAAATTAAGAACAAAAAGTGCTGTATAAATGTCAAAAACAACGATGACAAATGTTTCCAGTGGTCTATTCTTTCCGCGATGTTTCCCAAAGAACAAAATTCCGATCGCGTCAACAAGTATTTTCCGCACAAGAACGAACTAAATTTTGATGGCATCAACTTTCCAGTAGCAGAAAATCATATACCAAAGTTTGAAAAACAAAACGGTATCTCAGTAAATGTTTTCGGACTAGACGAACGAGAAAACGTTTACCCTAGATATATCTCAGAAAATGCTTCGCAAAAGACAATAAATTTATTATTTTTTCAGGGACATTACTGTTGGATAAAAAACTTTAACGGATTAGTTGGCGGACAGTACAGTAAAAACAAAAACAAGAAATATTTCTGTTATAGATGTCTGCACGGATTTACTAGCGATGAAAGACTGCAAGAGCATCTCAAATACTGCGTCAATGTCCAAAAAATAACTATGCCTAGCGAAAAAGAAAAAATATTAAAATTTAAAAATTATAATCATAAACTAAGTATTCCTTTTGTTATTTACGCTGATTTCGAGTGTCTACTCGTTCCCGTGGCTGGAGCAGAAAATAATCCGAACAAATCAAATACCAGAAAAATACAACAGCATATTCCTTGCGGTGTAGCTTATAAAGTAGTTTGTTGCGCCAGCGATAAATTTTCATCTCCGATAAGGTTATATAGTTGTGAAAATCCTGCCGTGTGGTTACTAAAAAATTTAATAGACGAAGTTAATACAATTTCTAACAGATTACTTAGAACAGCTCCGATCAGAATAACGTCTAAACAACAACTCGACTTTGATGAGGCAGTTAGTTGTCATATTTGTGAACAGTTGCTGGCGGACTCCAAGGTGCGAGATCACTGTCATTTGACCGGCCAATATCGCGGAGCAGCTCATAACAGTTGCAATTTGAAATTTCATGCTCCAGATTTTATTCCCGTAGTTTTACATAACTTTCGTGGCTATGACAGTCACATCATTGTAGAAGCTTTTGGTGATAAAAACATTAAAGCTAAACTAAAACTAAATAACGTGATAAAATGTATTCCAAATAATTTTGAAAAGTATATGTCGGTGACCCTCGGCAAATTACGCTTTATCGACAGCATGCAATTTATGGCAGCATCATTAGACGAGCTCGTTAAAGGCTGCAGTATTTTCAATAATCTACGAAGCTGCTTCGGTGAAAACTATGTCGATCTGACAAAAAAAGGTATCTTTCCTTATGAGTACCTTGACGATTGGAGCAGATTTAATGAAACTTCTCTACTTAGCAAAGATAAATTTTACTCGCAGCTCAAGAATGAAAACATCAGCGACGATGAGTATAAATATGCACAAGATATGTGGAATAAATTTGCTTGTAAAACATTTGGCGATTATCACGAATTATATCTGAAAACGGATGTATTATTGCTAGCAGATATTTTCGAGAATTTTCGTCAGGTTAGTCATGCAAATTACGGATTAGACCCCTGTTGGTATTATTCTGCTCCAGGGCTGTCTTGGGACGCTCTACTAAAAACTAGCAAAATAGAATTAGATCTCTTAACAGATGTCGATATGTTTAACTTTATTGAAAAAGGCATCAGAGGCGGAATTAGCGTCATAACAAAAAAATATGCAGCAGCTAATAATAAATATTTGAAAAGTTATGATAAAAATCGTCCGTCGAGTTACATTATTTATTTAGATTGTGTGAATTTGTACGGGTGGAGTATGGCACAGCCAATGCCTTGCGGTGGGTTTCATTGGATAACTTCAAACCAATTTCTTAAAGAAACTGAAAAAATCTTCCGAAAGATATTTCATACTTTGTTGAAGTTGATCTAGACTATCCCAGTTCGTTACATGATCTACATAACGACTATCCGTTTTGCGCAGAGTCGATGACGATTGATTACAGTTTATTATCGCCTGAACAACGAGCAATGACAACGGCAAAAGTTCTATCGTTAACAAGCTAGTTCCAAATTTGTTAGATAAAAGAAATTACGTCATGCATTACAAAAATCTAAAGCAAGCAGTAGATGCTGGACTAATTCTGAGAAAAGTCCATCGCGTGTTAAAGTTTAATCAGTCGCGGTGGATGGCGGATTATATTGACCTAAATACGAAACGTCGTGCCGTGCTAAAACCGAATTTGAGAAAAACTTTTTCAAGTTAATGAACAACTCAGTGTTTGGTAAGACTATGGAAAATATACGCAGGAGAGTTTCGATTGAAATTGTTAATGATATCAATCGCAGAAATAAATTAGTTAGCGACGATGGTTTTGTTAGTATGAAAATATTTAATGAAAATCTTGCCGCAATACAACGACGAAAGACAAATTTAAAGTTAAATAAGCCAATCTATGTTGGTGCAGCTGTACTTGATATATCAAAGTGGCTGATGTACGATTTTCATTATAATTTTACCAAAAAAATGTGGCCAGATTCAGAGTTGCTATTTACTGATACTGACTCTCTAGTATATAAGATAAAATGTGATAATGTCTATCAGGATATTTACGATAATAAAGATTTGTTCGATTTATCAGATTATCCAACTTGTAGTGAATTTCATGATAATTCTAACAAGAAAGTTATTGGAAAAATAAAAGATGAGTTTATGTTTGTACCGGTAAGAGAGTTTGTTGGACTAAGAAGCAAAATGTATGCTGTTATATTAGATGACAATAAACTGACCAAGAAAGCTAAAGGCATCCCTCGAGGATATGTGAAAAAGATGATGCATTTTGATGATTTCAAAGCGGCTCTTAACAATAGCGTCAGTTTTATTAAAACCAATGTAATTAGGACTAATTATCATAAGCTTGAAACAAATACAATTATAAAACGTGGACTAAGTAATTTCGATGATAAAAGGTATTGCAAAGACAGAATTAATACTCTCGCGCTTGGACATTATTTAAGTAATATTGTCTAAGCATCAGAAATAATGTTTTGAAAATTTAACATTAGCCGATGGAGTTAATAGCAAAATAAAAAAAATAATGGTCAATAACCAACAATTATCATTTGAATTTAATGATGAAGTTTCAGGTATTTGTTTTAGTAAATTTGATAGAATAAAACTTTCTCTTATTAGAACAGACGATAGCGAGTATTTTCCGTATCTCGAAAATCTGCGAAACGAGCTTGCACAAAAATATGAAAATTTACATAATCCAATAAGCCAAGGTCAGTACACAAAAATTAATATCGACCTGGACAGATCAAAGGTTTTTGCAAAAGGTAGCAAATATATTCTTAGCAAATTAGCAATGAAAGATCTATTTGAAAGTCGCCGTAAGGTATCTGGTATGATTAAATTTTTTCTGTATAATCAAGATAACATGTTATACTAATAGCGAGTGTGAACACATTAATGATAGGAACAGAAATATAGCTTTTTCTGTATATGCTCATGTTTTAAAAAAGGGAGATAATAACGCTAGGGTTTAGTTTAAAATCATTCGCGAGTTGTCGAACGTAAATATATAGTGTAATATAAGTTATAGCTAAAAATGTTGTTTCTGTTCCTAATTTGATTAATCAGATTTAAGATCGAGTTGTTTATTGTTTCTTAATTAAATGTAAATCTGATAGTATATATAAGACTTACAAATCCTTGTATTTGCTAAAGTAATTAGAAATGCCCTTTACGTAAATAATATACTGTATATTTCCTTAAGTCCAACCGTATATGACCGATGAAATGCTCAAATCTGGTTGCGAGGGCATATTTTAGTCTGTGCAGTTTTTGTTATTAAGTAATTAGTAAAACAAACAAGATAATCTATGATCTGCATAATGCTATTTCACATTTGTATCTTTTTGTCTTTTGTTTACTTCTACTTGCAAGAACGCATATGCGTATTCACTTTCCATAGGAATTATTGATTTCTTCTCTGCAGTTCGTTCAGTCGCCATAGAAACAGCCCATTTTGTCTGCTGTAACAACTATAATTACGCCTGGCCAAGCAATTCAGGTCATGTTTATAGCTGGCATTGGAAAATCCGTTTTATATACAAAATAAAATCATATATTTCTAGATTTTATTTATAATAATGTTTTCAAAATAGATATTTTTATCTTTTTTGTCACTTAGTTTAGCCTCGACTTTGTGAGCGAGTGTCATTGTAAAGTCCATACTGCTAGCATTAAATTTCGCTTTTATGTGTAATGTGAAATCAAAAATTAATGTATTCTCTTATTATTTATAATTTATCGTTTTTAAAACAGAAAATATAATGCAAAATTACGTGTTTTCATAATCAGAAAATGTAATGCTGTTTTTGTTAAGTATATATTAACTAATTCAATATATTTATGTAATGGTTCGATAGCTCATTGCTAGCGCGTTGAAACTCTCATCCTGGCGTCGGTGGTTCGAAACCCGAGAAAGGCAAATTGTCTGCGGGGGCGATTTTAGGCCAAGATTTATAATCTATTGGGGGCCTTGGCCAGCCCCAGTCTATTTGTGAATAGAAATTAGTATACCTACCCACGTGTCAACACGTAGTAGGTGTCAGTTTTGCACCCCTACGGATTTGATATTTGGGGGTGGGTGTGCTAGTTTATATATTCACAAATAGAGAAAAGGCCATCATCATCATTGTATATAACCACTATCTTCATTGTATATATCATAATCACCTTCATTGTATATAACCATTATCTTCATTGTATATAACTATTATCTTCATTGTATATAATCATAAATGTGACCTCTGAACTTGCTCGGATGTCAAAAGGCAACCGGGGGTTTCACAAAGGTCAAAATGTGCCGTCCGCAAAAATCAACATCACATGACCATCTGTAAATATATAATCATTGTTCATCAATCAGTTTATATGTGACCTCTGAACTTGCTCGGATGTCAAAAGGCAACCGAGGGGTTCACATAGGTCAAAATGTGCCGTCCGCAAAAATCAACATCACATGGCCATCTGTAAATATATAATCATTGTTCATCAATCAGTTTATATGTGACCTCTGGTCCTCCTAAGATGTTGTTTGACACCTTAGGGGATCACATGGGGTTTGTGTTTCGTCTTTCGAATTTCCTCTGGTCCTACTAAGATGTTGTTTGACACCTTAGGGGATCACATGGGGATTAATTCAGAATGCTCCTGAACTTGCCAGCATGTTATATGACAAGCTGGGAGTTCATATGGAGTTGTATATATGTATATATGTTTTATAAAAATATATTTTTTATAATTTTATAGCTTATCAAATAATATATCGATCATGTTATCGATAAATGTCATCACATCATCTGCCCAGCCGGCAATTCTCATATCATTTTCAGTCGCGAATAACCATACTGACCCATATTTCGGCGATATATGATAGCCTACTTTTTTAATACAATCGCTTATTATTTTAGGTTTTATACCAGTATATGCTGACGCTGCTTTGATCGAATTAAATCTTTTACAAAATCTATTTGTTAGATCAAATCCAATATGTCTGATTGATGGTTTATAATAAGACATTATATATATTTCATTTGTTTAATATAACATTTTGACTAATAAGTACATAGTAGTAGGAATAGATGATGCATCCTCTCTCAGAGACACCCCTGCCCACAAAGCATATTTTTGTCAGAAAATGTGTTATCGTGTAAAAGTCATCATTTTGAGCTAACAAAGGCTGCTGACAAAGATGTTAACGTAGAACGCTTTGGGGGGCAGGGGGGTCTCTGAGAGAGGATCATCATCTATTCATACTACTACAGCAACGACAGCATACTCCAAACTATCATCTCTGATCTCCTCGTCGTTCAACGATGGTAGAATATCCGATGAAGAATTCAGCGCGATGGTAAAAATTTACAATGAAGTATTTGACGACGGTGACAAAGTCACTGTTGATGTAATCAGGGATTTAGAATAATAATAGTATAATAATGACAACGTCCTTCACCGAGTCAAGGGAATTACTACAGCAAATCGTCACTAATACTGCTCCGGTAAGAACTACAATGATATCAGCGAGTTCAACTAATCCTGAATTCAGTATTAATTTTCCTACCGCAATTCCAGCAATAGAAGTTGGCCAAATATCAGGTCGAAATCGTTTGGTGGACTTCAGCCGAATAATTCATTAGCATTTGCAAATAAAAACCGCGACGACGGAACTCCATATTGGCAAGTAGTCAGTATTCCAACGGGCAGTTATCAAATCGAACAGATGAATGAAGAATTCCAGCGCAGGATTAAATCTATAACAGGAAAAGAATCAAAGATAGCCATTACCGACCATGAGCCAACGTTATCAGCTGCGATAGAAATTCTTTCACCGACTACGCCGTAGACATTTATCAGTCTTCGATCAGAACTGTGCTTGGTTGGCCCGAGATTGTGCCTGAATATCAAGGTCCACCAGAACAGACCAAAAAGGAATTTCTTACAACAGAAAAAACATTTATAAAAATTCCAGAATATTATTACGATAAACGTTTTTATAATCTTTCTTGGTTAAACCTGACCATCCATCATTTAATATTGATAGCGATGGAACAAGAATTCCTAAATATCCTAATGCAATAGCTGATGTGGTATTGAAACCAATAAAAAAAGAAATTATTTATGAAAAACCGATTAACGAATATTCTGCCATGATTGATCTTCAATACAATCGTAAAATTATTGATTTAGTGAATCTCTTTTTGTCATTATCACAAATCTACAATGAAGATACAAAACAACAGATCATTGAAACAATATTACATTTAAATAAAGTTAGATCAGATTTGAATATCATTAATCAATCCATTATCTTAGAAGTGATTGGATATGAAGGGTTGCACTCAAAAGCACGAGAAATTTATCTTGATCATTATAAAATAACCAGAGAAAAATTACCAACATTTGTGATACCAGAATTCGATGCAGACAGATTAAAAAGGAGACTCGGCGATTTATTGACAATTACTTTCCCAGAATCCTCGAATCGTGGAAAAAAATAGCCCCACCGCAAAATATTCTCAGATATAATAATAATCCCAACAATGAAGGCCGTCATGTCTCGCCGGGCATCGTCAATATCACATCAACGATCGCAGTCAATCTAGTATGTGATGTCATTGATGGTAGTTATCAAGTTGACGCTGAAAAATGCAATCAAGCCCAACAAGGATACATTCTGTATTCATTTACACCTCAAGTACCCCCAGGCTATTTGATTTTATCAGAACCAATCAATGTTGTTTATTTAAAATGTCATAGTCCATGTTTATCGCGGATACATTTCAAACTTACTGACCAGACTGGACACTTGCTGGACCTTAGGTCGGAGATGCTAAATATAAATCTGTATTTGCGTTCGCCCTGATAAAATCAGGGAACGTGATCATAGATCTCACATTTGTAGAGCGTGATCGCCGTAACATAGTCCGTGATAATTATCACGGCGGAAAACACCAAGCAAAAAAAAAAAAAAAAACTGTCCCCCTTGACGTTGTCAAGCACTAAGTCAAGGATTTTTTTTACCCCCGTGATATAATCACGGATTTTATCAGGGTCAGAAATGAATTATCCTTCTTTTTTAGCTGGTTCAGTAAGTCAAGGATAGAACGGTTATCTGGTCAATCCGAGACCTCCACGACCGATGGAGAATCGGGTTATTTCATATATAATATCTCAATGAATAACGCGATTCCCCATCGGTCATGGAGGTCTTCATTTAACAAAATAACTGTTCTATCATTGTTGAGGAATCTATACATATTTCATAATAATAAATAATGAATGTATAGATTCCTCAACGATGATAGAACAGTCTCCCGTGACTATGTCACGACAACGTTACAGGCGACACCATTGGTTTCGTTGTCAACGTCACTACAGTCACTTTCACCATCGGTGCTGTCACATTCGTCGTTATCTTTCGTCAGTAACTCTTCCGCAACTTCATTCGCGGACATAATATCTCTCAGCTGTTTTATACGAGCGTGTACAAGTCTTTTTGTTTCATATTCGTGAGATAATTCTGACCTAACCTTTTCGATTGAGCGTGAAAGGGGAACAAATAATTTCACCCGCGTATCTGTAATTGCTGCCAGCGACTGTAACATCACCTGCTGGATCAGCTTTATGAATCTGTAATCGGAGGGCAGCGTATATTTATTTTCTGATTTCCGAGATTGTAATGATTCAAAATCACGCATAATTTTTTCAGGATCAAGTTCATTAGATATTTTTATACCGTCATGTTGTAATTGCTTAATAGCAACAATAATAGCATTAATATTTTCATGATTCATTAGATAATAAGTATTTAATTAATATAAAAATATTTCTGAATAAAAGTAAAAAAATATAAATACATATACCATAACGTTTTGGACACGTTGACGTTGTCAACGCGGGGAAATATTATTATAAATCAGGATAACTTTAACGGAGAAAGCGTTTGCTTGACGGAGTTATCTCCGTTCATTGTGTATACCAAAATTTGATCTTTTGTTTGAATTTTTTCGAATATGCTAATTTGGTTATATTATTTGCAACACATTTTACTGAAGGTGAGACAATGTCAAAATATTTACCAGCCGCATACATTGATTGGAAAATTCTTTCTTCACTAGTCTCTGTATTCGTAGATATAACCGACCTGGGTGAATTATCATTATAACCAGATCTTCCAAATTTACAGTTCTGACTCTGTGTGATAATTCGTAAATTTCCTAAAGAATTATCTTTCGTGTCTGAATTAATGTGATCGATCACAAATCCATCTTCGATCGGGCCATGAAAACATTCAAATACAAATCTATGTGAATGATATCTTTTTATTTCCAGCATTAAATCTGAAATAATCAGCATTATCAACAGTGCCGACTGATTTCTTTAATCGACAGTGTCTGATGACACCATCACGAGACGCTTCATAATTTTTAATGATGGGATGTTTCACAAATTCGTTGTGCTCCATTTATATAGTAATATTATTTGTCTAAATGATTATTTTGAAAATTTTGCGAGATAGTCTTCGGTGGTTTTTATGGGAGATTCATTATTATATTTCTTATCATAATATCGTTTCAGCTCTCTGTATCTTTTACCACCACACTGTACACACAACTGGGTTTTCCTCGTACACCAACACCACATCGTAAACACGGTTTCGGTCCTAGACCCCCTCTGCGAAAGCTCTGCATGTGACGACCACAGAATTCACTTACGCAGGATTTATTACAGCGAAGTGAAAATCCTATCATTAACCACTTATATTTGTTATTTGCTTGTATCATTATGTATATAATTAAAGTTTAATAAAACATATATTTTGCCTTAATTATAGTATGGAGGAATTTGAGAGATTATCCACAATTGAACCTTCCAGAGCAAGACTCGATCTTGACAAACTACCAAAATCTAAATTTAGTTTTTCCATGCAAGATCTAGCTTTGATAAATAGCGATATAACTGATCGTATCCGTGAAGCTAAAAAAAAATTTCACAACGA
>JAECUM010004981.1:0-71644 GCA_016617855.1 Megalonaias nervosa
CTGGTAGCACTTAGAACTAGTATATTTTCTTCTGTACAGCTGTATTTCCAAATGTTTCAGGAGCTGGTTAAGAGTCTCATATTGTGGTGGTCATTTTTTTTTATAATACTTATTTATATTGCCGAGTAAGGAGCAATAAAAGAGCAATAATCTCAAGAATCTTAGAGTGGATGGAATATGGTCTGTTTAGCCTAGTTGTCATAGACTATTTAATCAATATTTCAGAACTGTGTGTTAGATTATTGTCAGAATCTTTTTTCATGTAGAAACTGAAGCATTAGGCCACAGTTCACATGGAAGAATGGAGACACTTGGATTTCATCATTTTCTCGATATCCAGAATATTATCCTCCTTCTAATCTCATCCCACCTGATCGAGAATCAGATGATTGGACCTTTAAAATTTCTACATTCGTACCAAACTGTAGGACATTGTATGGCCAAATTGTTCTCAGCCACCTCTCATTTTGTTTTGTCATTACTGGTATTGGCAGATAACCATACTGAACAAATTTAACAGAAGACAGTCTGCCCTGTGTAAATTTAGGATTTTGGTTTGCTTGCTTTAATTATTTGAACTTGGACAACAAATCTAATCCTTCCATTTTGGATGATGATCACTGATTTTTTGCAATCCCTCTCTGAATTTACTACCTGTCAGTCCAGTGGCAGTGAATGATGTTGGTTATCAGTCATTGAGTAGAAAAAATGCTCAAAAGTCCAAAAAGAACAGAAATAACTGATACTTTTAGTTACAGTCAGCATAAATGATTGGTGAAATGTTCATCTTATCTGTCCTGAGTATTATTCTCAGTATTTAAACATTTTCCGAAGCTGCTTGTCATCGAGCCAGCAACTATTGAAACAAATAGAAATATTCTTTATAAAGTTTCTGGTTCATTAAAATTTCTGTTTTGACATAGACATTCATCCACACCTAGAAGCAGCAAATATCAATGTAACAGTGGCAGATACTTCTAAGTTCTGTGTTCCAAAATCACCACTTTGGTTATCAGAACTTGCAAAATAATATTTGATCTTTGACAGTTCATAAAGTTTTCAATAAATCCTTTCACTTTTCAGAGTAAATTCAATAAAAATCAGAGCCTGCTTTTCATGTATACAGAAGATGTTGACAAGGTTCTCAAACCATTTACCATTAAGACCTCCAATTTTACTGAAGGAATTAAAGCCTTACTAAAATCTGTGAACTACATTGAAACTTCTCAAAAACAAATTTCATCATCATTTCAGAATCCTTTTCTACACTGTAAAACTTGCAAAACATTAAATTTGATAACCCATTTGTATCCCATTCTTAAAAAAAACATGATTGGCCCATACAGGGGGATAATGTAGTTTTATACTATTTGCTGCACATTAGTTTTAAGGGTAACGAAAGGGTAGTCAAAGAAGCTAAAGCTGAGTGACCTGCTTTTCACACTCCAGTGATTAGGTTTTTACATTAAGCTCAGTTTCTCTGGCACTGTTGTATGCACAGTGATGAAATTTGCTGATGTATTCACCTACTCACTATTGGCAAAAATAGATCACAGTTTACAATGACCTATTTTTCAGGATCCAGTGATTATGTTTAAGATTTTACATTTAGTTAGTTTGTCTGCATGGCACTATTATGTGTTTCATCATGGAATTTACTGCTAACCATAGTTTCTCTGTGACAGTTTCACTACCCCAAAGGTGCTGGGGTGGGGTGGGGGGGATAAAGTGTTAATAATGTCCATTAGTCAGTCTGGCTGTCTGTAGTCAAGATGATTTCTGCAACATTACTTTAGTTTACCATATGTTTTAAGGATCTTAAATGTGTTAACTTTATCTTTTATTTTATATCTTTACATTATTTTATCATGTTATTCTTCGTGTTTATATTTATTTGGAAACGGATTTATTTTCCTAATTTTTCTGGAATTCATTTTGGACTTTTCAAACTTTACCTTTAGTTGACGTCATATAGCCACTAATGTCTTGAGACTGCTCCAGTGGCATAGTGGTTAGAGTGTCCACCTCGGATGCAGGAGGTTGCGGGTTTGAACCAGGGCAGAGTCATACTGAAGACTTATAAAAATGTACTAGTAGCTGCCTTACTTGGCACTCAGCATTAAGAGGTTAGTGCTAGGACTGGTTGGCCTTGTGTCAGGATAATGTGACTGGGTGGGACATGATGCTACATGTCTGCAGCATGATGCATCAGTGATAGACATGATCACTATAAACTGTCACACTGCAGACTTTGTAGTGATATGACTAAAAAATTGTTAAAGCTATGTTAAAAATAAAAACACATACACTAATGTACTGAGCTGCCATACAGTGCTGCTACATAATGTACATTAGTGTGGTCTTTTTTTCTCAGAACGTCATACATGGCTTATGCAGTGGTAGAGACAAGCACATCAATTTGGCACTGGTTGGTGAAAGGTCATGGTTGCTAAAGCTAAAAAAATCGGTGATTTTTCTTTTTGCATGACAAATAAATTTTACGTTGCCTAATTTTCATTCAACATTATAGCTAGACTAGAGCAGAAGCAGATGCCTAATGGTTTTGAGGCTGAGAAGTGAAAGGCCAAGTTGTTGGAATTGAAATTGTAATTCTTATTATTTGTTTTTCTGTGTAGGTCCAGTTTCTTGGATCCCATTTTTATCAGCCTTCAAAAGTTGTCTGCACAAGGGCAGAAAAACCTCCCATTGATTCTTGAGCCCAGAGGTCAGTGGTAAAGGTCAGCAGTAGCTAAAATTTTCATTTTTGGTTCCACATGATAAATCTGGTTTCTGCAAATTTTATCATAGTTGCATTACATTTGAGAAAGGGCAGTTCTTTACAAAATGATCAACAGATGAAATATCAAGATCATTGGACATTGCATAATGTATGGTCATTTTACGTTTCTGATGGCTATATTTTGCTCAGGCAAGATTTTCAGATTATGCCATGGCAGAGCTGGCAAGACGTACGATTCTGCAAAATTAATTTTGTGCATGGTGAAAGTTTTGGGCCACTTGTTGTGTGCCCATCTTCCATAGATTTAATTTGTTCAGCTAGCATGTAAAATTTAATTATCCCTATTATGACTTCTCATCCTTAATCATCCCTAATCCAACTATTGGATTAGCCTAGGTTGGCTACCATGGTGTGTCCTTGGGCCAGGCCTTGTCTACAATTGCAGTGGAACTAAATAACCTACTTGACAGCTGTGCCATAACCCCCCCCCACCACCACCACCACCACCAAAAACCCCCAAATCTTCCTTACTTAGATTGATTGAACAATTCATTGTGTTTATTGAAAAGGTCTACTAAACAATGGAGTTTCCTGTTGAGCTAAACATACATCAGATGTACTGACACCTCTTACATAGTAAATAGTTAAAATCATAGTACAAAAGCATTATACAACTGTTTTGGTCCAAATGTGTTTGTATTTTATCCTTATGAATGGGAAAGTAAGCTAGGCAATTGATTATTGCATTGCTTTGAGCACTACTTAAGCAAAATTATTTATAATTAAAATTGTGATTCAGCATTTACAAAACATTGACAACCATGTTCTGTAGAATATTTGCTATCATAATCATCAAAATCATGCATGAAACAACTTTTTATTATCAAACAGACCTTTAACTTTTAATAATTACTTTAAGCAGTTTTCAAACATGGTCAGTGAAGCTTCAGTTACTGTGATGTGGACAACAGTCCTTGCATTGGCTTTTAGGTACATGTCAGCAAGTTTATCAGTTTCATGCTGATTTGAGCCTCTTTTTGCCTTGTTGCCTATCTGATGTGTTTATACTGGTTTTTGTTTAAATCCATTCACATCAACTATGTATGCACATCAGTATGTACAAGTTGTTTGATACAGCTTGTAAACCTCCACGCCCTTTAATATGTCCTATAACCGCCCTTTTTAAATACACTACATTGTCACTTACCAGTGCAGAGTAAAGAACTGTTTTTCTTTTTTATTGTAGAGTTGGCAAACTATGAGAAGAACGTCAATAGGCAGATGCACAAGTACAATGCCTACAGAAAGGCTGCAGGATCTCTTGCTAAACATCCAACAAGGATCAAGAATGGTCCAGAAGCAAGAACATTGGTATGATCTTATCATCCATACCATTGCAGATATTTTCATGATACAAGATAGTCTTTGAGGGGTTAATGTTGTAAAATTAACAGTAATTGAATGGAATTTAATATTAAACAGTTTGTCAGTGAAAAACAAAAATGCACATAATAATGATTGCAGATTTTAAACATTTTGTTTTTGTCTCTATCATACATTGATGCAGAATCAAAATTGTTATTACCTGATAAGGAATGCTGAATTTGGCTTTTTTGGATTTGTGCTTTAGGAAACAAATACAAGGACATTGTAATCTTGCATATCAGTGTGTATGTTCATACAATCATGTACCTTGTTTTTTCCCTGGTCAATTTTGGAGCCAAGTACAGGACGCATTCAGAATGTAAAACTAATGAGTATTGTTACAATTTTGCCCTATTAATACTTAATTCAGGTAAATGAAAGGAGACATATAACATTTCATTTTCAAATCTTTGTTTGCTAATGAATTTACTCAGAGATTACACAAAAATCATACAAATCTATGATACACAAAAAGAAAACTAAGGTATCAGTTACAAGGGTATATTTGAAAACCTCTTTCAAAATTTGATGGGCATCAGGCCTCATTTAAGAAGGTCTAGAAACATCTACAATGTATTATGTGTTGTTATTCTATTTAGGACGATGACTGATTAAAATATGTGTGATTATTACTAGAAATAGTTTGTAGATGTTAACAAGGGTTTTATAAAGGAAAATTACCTATCTACACATAAAGTAGAATCAGATTTTCTGTTTCTTTTAAAAATTTTCATTTCTCATTCAGATTTTGCAGTACATATTTTACATTTCAGGAAGGTGTTGGAGAAAAAATTGCTAAGAAATTAGATGAATTCATCAAGACAGGAAAGCTTGAAAAACTGGAGAAAGTGAGTTCCTTTTCTTAACTTTTATTTAGATATGGGTATATATGGGCTGTTTTAATTTCTTGAAATAATAAGAACTTCCCTATTAGACTGTTATTCTTAAATTCATTTAAGAAAGGTTGACTTTAATAGAATAATGGTGAGCCTGGAATGCACACAATATAAATAGAACAGTGTTCCCAACAGTAATGAACTGTCTACATTAGCTTAAGTGAAGATAAAGGTTGACTTTATTAGGATAATGATGTGCATAGCATACTTGTTGTACTGAGAGAAATATACTTGACAATAATGTATTTTTCTTGATGATATCATGACCCCTTTCTGCATTTTCTGCATGTGTGGTGGGGATGATCAACCAAATTGTGCAAAACAGCATTTGGGATTGGAGCTTAATGAAAAACCTTAACACAATCACATGAAATGTTTATTCCTAGGATTTTATCGTACATGTATGACTTGCACATAATCCTATATAATCCTAGGATTATGTCATATATGTATGATTTATAGGTAAATTGTAAGCAATGAAACAAGACCTGTGGTTGTACACAATGCCATTTGATATTCAAAGACTCGCCTACTAAACTGCATTCACGTACTTGTTATTGTTGTGGGTTTAATGCCATTATTCAGCAAACAATGGGCTATATAGGGCAGCCAGTATAACAGATGCCTGATGAATCGGGGAAATCCCCAGTAAGAACCACCTACCCATGGGAGACTGCTGGCAAGCTTTCTGACATACCTACTGTAATTGCCAGCCTATATGACAGTACTTTTTGAACAGAAAATCTTAGCTTCATCTTATACTCCGAATCAACTTATATATAGATTTTGTCATCCAAATTGCTTTATCATATGTCAAATAATTTTTCATATAGAAAAAAATTCTCCAAAAGTACGAAAAATGATGTGTAAAATAATATTTCATTTTGGGGAAGAGATTGTGTATGAAAAAATATAGAAGAAGAATCTTAAACAATTACATGATGGTCAGAATTAAAAATTAACATACATCAGATGTAATTGCACAAAAGCAGCATGCATTAGTAATATACATTGTTCGTAATATATGTTGCTTAAGTTTGATATAAGTGCGTTAGAATTGACAAGGTAGAAGATGAATAGCCATGACAAAGACAGATACCATCACAATTTTCTTATTGCACCTCATGATCATATAAAAATTATGCCCCATTATGAGAGAGAGAGAGAGAGAGAGAGAGAGAGAGAGAGATTGTACGGTAATCTGTATTAATCACTTGATGTCTGTTACCTTACTCGTGTACAAAAGTGTAGTACCATATTGCATTATCAATTAATACCACTAGGTAAGCAATACCTTCTAGTTTTAGTTTTCACTTTCATTGTCCAAGAATTATGTTGCATTGTAGTGGTATTTACATGCTAATTAAATATACTACAGCTGTAGTCAGGTTTTCTTAAGCTAACACCTTTTTGAGGTCAAGATTCGGCAGACCAGGTCAGATTAGTGAGGCTACCAATAAGGAAATGAGGCTGCCCATGGGTATTATGATATGGTACCACATAACGAAATGAAATGCTTGGTGGTTACTCATGTAAATGTCTCTGCCTGTGACATTTTGAACTTGCCGATAGAACTGACAGCAATTACAGTAACATAGAGCATGAGCAAAGATCAAAAACAATTGCCATCTAAATACAGGAAGAGTATGTGCACTTTTTAAAAAGATCTTATTTGTTGGAAATGGAGAGGTTGTTATACTTTTTAAAGAAAATTAGTTGTTGTTGTTGTAGGGCTTAATGCCATTTTTCAGCACACGATAGGCTATACATGGCGGCCAGTATTAATGGTGGAGGAAGAAACCGGGAAATCCCTGGAAAGAACCACCGACCCATGAGAAACTACTGGCAAGCTTTCTCACATATCCACATTCGCTGAATCCGAGACTCGAACCCACACAGACAGAGGTGAGATGGCAGTGATCCGTAACGGAGAGCGCTTTAGACCACTCGGCCACTCGGGGGCCCCTAAGAAAATTAGTCAACATGCGAAATGATCATTGTTGGGATTTAACCTGAATGGAGTCTATATGGAGTAAACTATTGTGAATATTTAAACCCTGAAGGAGTACGGTAAGTATTTTCATAGTTTACATTTACTGTTTAATTTATTAATGTTTTCTCTCTTTGACAAAAGCTTCAGCTAAACAGGGTCAATAAGGTCAAAAAAAACCCACAAAGAGTTGGAATCTCTCTCTCTCTCATATATATATCGGGCCATATTTTATTTTGATCATGAGGTGCAAGAAGAAAATGCAGTGCGATGGAATACATATGCTTCTCTCTATGTACCTCTCTTCCCCAAAAAATGTGGAGAAAGCATTTTAGCATTAATGATGCAGTGTCCCTATTGCTGGTAATCTGAAATTGCATACAGTGATACTTTTAATATTTATGAAACCGGATGTTATTATAATTTAATTTCACACAGCATTGCGAATTGTATCCCATCTGTACTCAATAAATTATCATATCAGCATCATTATACATAGCTAAAATTACATAATACATTTAATATACTTCATGTGAAACAAATTAGGTTGTTTTAGTTACATTTAATGATCCAGACCGGAAAGGTTACTGAGTTACAGATAGGATAAAATTTGTGATGCTGTGTGGAATGAAGTGAAAAAGATGAAGCTGAGGCGTTGATCTGGTTTTGTCTTATGCTCAGCATCGATTTATATATGAATGAGGGATGGAAAATTTACCAAATTTGCTCATTCGACTTATACTGCACATCAACTTATAGGCTGGCAGATATGGTCCATTGGCAAATAACTGTACATGAACCCATGCAGACTGAGGCGAGATGGTAGCATTCATTAAAGGCAAGTGCTTAAGACCACTTGATCACCTGGGGCCCCCATATGTGTATTGTGAGATATGAAACATTTGAGCAAAGAATCGGCAGACTAATTAGGTGCTTCACAAAATATATGAAGTATAATAGTAGTAATTTTAACAAGAGAGATTCTGTTTTTAAACAAACAAAAGAACAAAAAGGCCAAAAGTAAGCATTAGCGGGTTTTCATTAGATTAGTAAAATTAAAAAATGCAAGAAATACTGTGATTTATTTTTTATTCCCCACCCAGTCACTTTTAATTGTTTGCTTATCATGTTCCCACACAATGAAATATATACAGTGCTATCCAAAATAGAAAATACAGTTTTACTCCTGCCTATATCAGGTGTTCAGCCCCCTGAGATATAATATCAACTGCTTTTTGAAACAGATATTAAATATTAAAGTAACTATTAAATATTTGTTTCAAAAAGCAGATGCTGCAATAATTTTTTAAATACATATGGATCTAACAGACCACCAAGATATTTTCAAAAATTTGTTGATTTGTATGACCACTGTTGTTGCTTTGAAAATTTATATTTTATTGATATATGTATAAGGACAGGAAAATACTTCAGCCATGACATAAAGTTAAATTCTACCTTTAAGTGGCTATAAAAAAAACAGTTTTAAATTCATTCATATGAAGATCATTGAATACTTTAATGGTATTTCTTGTCGGGTGGATACCTTGTATGTAACCTGGAGGTCATGAAATAAGTAATTTATTATGAAAATGAATTAGCTTGAGAGAAATTAATGATATTTTGAAAGTAAAATATTCCAAAATATAAATGCTTTCAATACGAATTTTTAGAAGTAGTCACTAATTTCTTCAAATTTGTTCTTTTGTTTGCCATGGCAACCATAAGAGATCTGTTTATTTTAAATTAAAAATATATGTACAGAACATGGATGCATCCCAATATTACCTGAACACATAATTTGTTCAGTATTACTAGTTTTAAAGCAGTAACACTGGTTTTAGTAAAACTCTTTTTCAACTCTCAAAATAATTCAGCATAGACAGGTCAGGCAGTTACAAACAACTCAGCATGTGGATCCATGTCATGTGAAAATAACTCAGCACTACCAGGCTTAAGAAGCTTTATATTTATTGAGGAACTCATACAGCAGAGGGTACTGCACCATCATTCATAAACATATATGATGAAAAACTCAGATGATTTTCAATTAGAGAAAAATAATTTGTAAATATAATATTGTAAATATATATAAGAAGTTCAGTAGCATTAGGACCTAATAAGTGTAAAGGTGTATGCATGGGAAAATATGAACACTGTGGCAGCACTTGTCATTATGAATACTGCAAAACACATTTGCGGGTGTTACATGATGGCACAGGTGCTCGACCACGTCTTAATTCTGGTATTGGAGTCAAATCACATTATCAGCTTTGCTGACCATGTGGATCTGTTTGTGAGTATTATTGTGCACACTGTCAGAAAATTACTGACACATATATAGAACCTATTGTTGCAAAATTGACCGTCAGTGAGAACACTGGTGAAAAAAAATCCAACAATTGTCAACAGTGTTGATGAAATAATGAGCCAGGATTGAGGCAGTTGCAGTTTCTAATCCAGACAGAGTAAAAAAATATCAATGGTACTTTCAATTAGAGAATTTTATACATTTATATATATATATATATATATATATATATATATATATATATATATATCTGCCTGCAAATGCAGTGGTGCACAACTGAAACAATTTGCAGGTGAGCACAATATACAGATATCAAAAGGTGCAAGAAAACTGGAATAAACTGTATTTGAGGATGAACAAAACAGCCACCTTATTGCATTTGCTACTGATTCTGAAGCCACTGAATATGTACATGAAAAAAAACCCACCATCATATTACATGTGATTGTTACCGAGGCCACTGAGTATGTTCATGAAAAGGCCCAGCAGTTACAGTTACCTGAATTTAAGATTCACAAGTGCAGTGTTGAATTACAAACTCACATTGCAGTTATTCCACAAACATAAGAAGCCAGGTAAAGACCATTATCAAATTTGATTCCTGGAATTAAATCGGTTTTACAGAGCTCTAGAATCTCAAGAGCTCATGCGGATATTCTCATTGTGCATTTGATTATGCCATTTAATCATGAACTGGATAGATTTAAAATCACACCACCGTGGATTCACAGCAGTGCATGTACAATCCGAAACCATAAAGACACCAAGGCTATCAGTGATGAAATTGACTAAGTAATTGAAAAGATTCTTGAGACATTGGAAAAATAGGCCAATGTAGGATCAGGATGGACTTTTGACAGATGCATGCAAGTTTAAGTGCATTTTCTGCATACCAGCCATTTTGCGGATCACGTTATATACCAACACCTGAGTATGTTTCATCACAGTGATAAATTTTAAAAAATGATGATAACATATGTTTTAATGGGTGATTTTAACTTCATTACATCTCATTAGAGACCACAAAGACCAGCTGTGTAAATATCGCAATACTTGGGTGAACTTAGTTTTGGTGATATAGAATTTTGGGTGCAGGTTACTAAGGCCTCTCTCAAAAGTTTGAAACACTTAACCCCGAAGTATTGCTGTTAATGTGTTCAGTTGGGATAAAGTCTTTCATCTACTGGCACTATCCTCACAGGGACAAAATGGGTGGACCGTGATTGATCTGTTATTGCTGAGCTGTGTGATTAGTTCCGAGTCGTTATTTTATTATATATATGTAAAGAATCTTACCCGGTTGCTTAACCAACACAATAAGTACCAAGGTAAGAAATTTCCATGCAGACATTGCATGCATATATTTAGCATCCAAATGCTGCTTGACCACTTATATTGTGGAGGAATTAGTGAAAAACCACAGCTTACGATGATGCCAGAATCTGGTTAAAACATTTTGAAATTTACAAGAGTGCAATGAAAAATGAAAGGAGTCTATATTATCTATGTGGACTTCGAATGTCTTGATGTTCCAGTAAATGATGATACAACAAATACAACACAAGTTGCTGAACAAGTCTCATGCAGATTGGATTTAAAACAGAAGATGGTCAAGTGTCACCTTCCATTAATCAAATCTGATGGTCAAAGTAAGCTTTCCATTTAGAGTCATGTCAGCATGCAGTGCAGAGTTAGTGAGACAACCAAGTAAGAATATATTACAATTTCTTCAAACAAAACAATATATATTTTTTGTTTAATCAATGAATTATATGTTGAAAAAAACAAATAATTTACTTTTTTAAACCCTGCAAGAACATAAAGCACATGTAAAATCTTTCTGGTGCACCATATGTGTATTCAACAAGTCCACCAGGGCATACAGTGGAATTTTGAACCCTGGTAGGATTTGAAATAAATTAAAGTTGATTTTATTTAATTTCAGTTAGGTAGAAGTGTCTTAGGTTGATTTTTATAGAGAAAAATAAATGAAAATTAGCCTGTACACTGTGAAAGAAGGTACAGCATGTGAAGTGATTGAGACAGTTTGTATATTTTAATGGCAAGAACTAAAATTTCTGTATTAAGAGTCATCAGTTATTTAGCAGTTTTATTAGTTTCACATCAAGTATGAAGCTATTTTGTTTCAATTATATGCTGCATGTACCCTGCATATTGGATAAAACCATGTCCTTACTAGCAAAGAACCGTAGTCATTGAATCAAATCTTTTGAGGCTGTCTGTTTATGTGCACTTTAAGCTCCTGTTAATAATCAAGAGGGCTTGTCAGATATTGTTAAACTTCAGTAAGATATTTGGTGTAGTTATGTCATACATGTACCTCTTTTTGCATTTTTAAATTTGTGGTTTCTACTTTTATTTGCAGTGGGTGTTGATAATTGTGATAAGAGTTCATTTAATAGTGTAGAATGGGGTAATGTGTTGTTTTTTTCATGCATTATTATATACCTTGCCATTGATTCTTTTCTTTTCAAGATTCTATCTCAATATCAAGTTCCTGTTCTTGTTTTTGTAAGGTCTCTGTAATTGTTACCATATATCGTGTTACATGCCCAAAAGTTTAGTCCAATCATTACAGCCCTTGAAATTTAAAAAGATAATTAAGATGTCAAAGATGATTCACTGAAAACTGAGTGCATTTTGTATTGCAGTACAAGTACACTATAGGAATTTATTAGATACATGATAAGTTCTTGTGCTTTTCATGAATAAATATGAAATATTATGATTTTCTCTATATATGAAAAACCCAACATTTGCCTGATATATAACTTTAAAATTTCCAGGTTATGTCTGGTTTTTAATGTACTTTGTTGATGTATTCATACTACAAGGTTAAAATCTTGTTGATTTTGTAAGTAATGATTAAAGCTTTCAGACAGAATGTTTGAGTAACTGTTGAAAACAACCTGACTAACCCCATGTGGTACATGATTTTTAGCTGACCTGGCCCTAAGGTTTAGTGAGCTTATGGTATGTTGTGTGTTGTCCATCATCCATCTTCTAGCATTTAGCCTCCATAATTGCATGTTGCCAGTCTGGAGGCAATATTTATGATCAGATTTCAAACTTGGAATATGGGTTTATATCATCAAAATTTTGCATGGTTTTGATAAAGAATAAGGTCCATGCATATTAATGCAGTAATCTTAATCTAATTAGTTATTCTTGTTACCACTCTGGAAACCATATTTCTGATCTCTGAAAAGTTCAGTAAAAGAAAGGTCCATGCACACTATAATGAGGTAATCTTGCATTAGCTGAGCTTAATAACCATTCTGGAGGCTTGATTTCTGGTCTGATTTTGATCATCTTAGAATGTATGCTTATCTCATTAAGATCTTGGACAACTTCAGTAATGAATGAAATCCAGACAAACTATTTAGGTGGTCTGGCATCTGATTGAGCTTGTTACCACACTGGCAGCCATGTTTCAGATCTGATCAGTCAGGTTTGAAATATGGACTTATATCATCTGCATCTTGGAATGTTCAATAATGAGCAAGATGTACACATGTGAATGAGGTGATCAGGCATCTGATTGTCTGAGCTTGTTACCAATGTGAAGGCTATAGTTGTGATACATTTGATAATTGATGAGATTGATGCCTATAAACAATACAATGTTGCATCTGATTGGCTGAGCTTGTTAATGTTCTAGAAGCTGTGTTTGTAATCCAGATCTTATCAAACTGGTAATATATGCTTGTATCTTCAAGGTCTTGGATAGTTTCAAGAATGAGTAAGATTTGTGCATACTAATGAGGTGGTCTTGAATCTGATTGCCTGATTTTCTTACACCATATAGGAGACCTTATTTATGATCCAGTTTTGGTTCATCTTGGAATATGTACTTATGTCATCAAGGTTCAGTAGTGAGTGAGTTGCCTGTATATTAATGCAGCAATTTGCATTGGATTAGCCAAGCATGTTGCCACTTTTAAAGTCATACTTCTGATGTGATCTGATCAGGCTTGAAATATGGGATTAAGATCATGGATGAGTTCATTAATGAGAGAGATCCATGCATATAAATGATTTTTGATATCTGAACATTATTAAATATTTTTTAACCAAGACACATGCATATATTTATAAGGTGGTCTTGCATCTGTTATGGAGAGTTTGTTTACCAGTTTAAGACTGTATTTAGCAATTACATTTCTAATCTGATTTTGATAAGAACTCAGCGCTAAAAAATTGGATAGTCTGACACAAAGGAACCTCCAAATCTAGATCAGGCCACTTACATGCTCAAATTGAGTTGGTCATTGGACTTTTTCCCCTAAAAATGTTATATGATTTGCCTAACTAAACTTTGAGTGTGCTGATGAAATGTGACATTTTAATTTCAGTGTTCATAGGGTTTTCACCAGAAGACTGCTTATGAAAATAGTGCTGTTCACACATCCAATATGGCCACCAGTGTTGCCATCTTGAAAATATTTTTATTGCTAATCCTCCAGAATAAATGGTTGTGTAATGTCTAGTTGGTCCTAAATGGAAATGGTGCCAATCAGATATCAAATATGTCCACCATTGCAGCCTTCTTGAAAATCTTGTTATGGTTATACCTTCAAAATGGAAAGTCATGTCAAGATGGCCTTTCCACCAGAATATGTTTTATGATGTTTTGTTGATCCTAAATGAAAATAGTGCCAATCTGACATCCAGTATGTCCATCACAGCAGCTAATATGAAAACCGTTTTTTAACATTTTATATTTGAATTTATTTTAATCCAGTCTCAGATTAATATTATGCTGCAAATAAATGCTTTTATTTTCAAAATTAAATTAGGAATAATTTTTTTAAATTTAATATAAGTTGTCAGATTTTTCACGTTCCCCTACATCACCATCTGACCAGGTGTATGCAGCATTTCTTTAAAATGATTTTCCGTCCTGATCTTTACGTGACAAAAGGATCCACTTTTTCTTAAACTTGTCACTTCTGTTATTCTTTTTGGCAACATATTTTTCCAGCCTTCTGTATGATAAAACACAATTTTTATAATAGATGAGATCTGGAATTTTTGATGAACAACATGCTCTGCATATATAACATATTTTGCAAGCAAAATTATGAACTTGATAAGACCATGAAAGTTGTATTTCCCATAGAGACATCTTTTTGTTTAATTTTAAAGTTTGGATCCATTCCACAAATAATTTCCAAGAATGTTCAGTAACAGAACATTCATAGAATAATTACAAAATTTGTTCTGTTCCCTCCTTACAGAAGGTGCATTTATTATTATCACTTAAATTAATCATTTTCAAAAATTGTTCTGTGACAATGTTGCTATGTAGAAATCTAAAATTAAAGGTAACCAGTTTTGTGTCTTTTGTACAAAGTTTAGCCAGAACAAGAGTTTGACCATTCTTTTACACCAGTTGCACACCCTAGCTGCCTGGACCAAGTTTCATATTTACCATTTGGCTTTTGTATCTTGATTTTTATTAGATCTTTATAAAAAAAATTCATTCTTTGTTCTTATCCCATGTAGCAAAGTTTTGTCAAGTATTACATGGAAACTGTTTCCATTTTCAAACAAAATTTTAGTTTTCTCTTTCCACTTCACTGTTATCTTTGAGATAAGGGCAAAGTACTGTACACAATTATTAGTATTTATTATTTGTTTTATTTCATCAAAACTTAGCATCAAAAAGATGTTTAATAATTACAACACCATTTGTTCTCTACTTTGTGTATGATTTCAAGTTGTCTATAGTTCAGTTAAGAATATCTTGAGACAATATTCCTGAACAGTTGATGGTTTATTTTTCCGTTCTGATAAGGTATAAATAACATCATGCCAAAAGATATTTTTAATTGTTTTAGGTGAACTTAGTTTTGGTGATATAGAATTTTGGGTGCAGGTTACTAAGGCCTCTCTCAAAAGTTTGAAACACTTAACCCCGAAGTATTGCTGTTAATGTGTTCAGTTGGGATAAAGTCTTTCATCTACTGGCACTATCCTCACATGGACAAAATGGGTGGACCGTGATTGATCTGTTATTGCTGAGCTGTGTGATTAGTTCCGAGTCGTTATTTTATTATATATATGTAAAGAATCTTACCCGGTTGCTTAACCAACACAATAAGTACCAAGGTAAGAAATTTCCATGCAGACATTGCATGCATATATTTAGCATCCAAATGCTGCTTGACCACTTATATTGTGGAGGAATTAGTGAAAAACCACAGCTTACGATGATGCCAGAATCTGGTTAAAACATTTTGAAATTTACAAGAGTGCAATGAAAAATGAAAGGAGTCTATATTATCTATGTGGACTTCGAATGTCTTAATGTTCCAGTAAATGATCATACAACAAATACAACACAAGTTGCTGAACAAGTCTCATGCAGATTGGATTTAAAACAGAAGATGGTCAAGTGTCACCTTCCATTAATCAAATCTGATGGTCAAAGTAAGCTTTCCATTTAGAGTCATGTCAGCATGCAGTGCAGAGTTAGTGAGACAACCAAGTAAGAATATATTACAATTTCTTCAAACAAAACAATATATATTTTTTGTTTAATCAATGAATTATATGTTCAAAAAAACAAATAATTTACTTTTTTAAACCCTGCAAGAACATAAAGCACATGTAAAATCTTTCTGGTGCACCATATGTGTATTCAACAAGTCCACCAGGGCATACAGTGGAATTTTGAACCCTGGTAGGATTTGAAATAAATTAAAGTTGATTTTATTTAATTTCAGTTAGGTAGAAGTGTCTTAGGTTGATTTTTATAGAGAAAAATAAATGAAAATTAGCCTGTACACTGTGAAAGAAGGTACAGCATGTGAAGTGATTGAGACAGTTTGTATATTTTAATGGCAAGAACTAAAATTTCTGTATTAAGAGTCATCAGTTATTTAGCAGTTTTATTAGTTTCACATCAAGTATGAAGCTATTTTGTTTCAGTTATATGCTGCATGTACCCTGCATATTGGATAAAACCATGTCCTTACTAGCAAAGAGCCGTAGTCATTGAATCAAATCTTTTGAAGCTGTCTGTTTATGTGCACTTTAAGCTCCTGTTAATAATCAAGAGGGCTTGTCAGATATTGTTAAACTTCAGTAAGATATTTGGTGTAGTTATGTCATACATGTACCTCTTTTTGCATTTTTAAATTTGTGGTTTCTACTTTTGTTTGCAGTGGGTGTTGATAATTGTGATAAGAGTTCATTTAATAGTGTAGAATGGGGTAATGTGTTGTTTTTTTCATGCATTATTATATACCTTGCCATTGATTCTTTTCTTTTCAAGATTCTATCTCAATATCAAGTTCCTGTTCTTGTTTTTGTAAGGTCTCTGTAATTGTTACCATATATCGTGTTACATGCCCAAAAGTTTAGTCCATTCATTACAGCCCTTGAAATTTAAAAAGATAATTAAGATGTCAAAGATGATTCACTGAAAACTGAGTGCATTTTGTATTGCAGTACAAGTACACTATAGGAATTTATTAGATATATGATAAGTTCTTGTGCTTTTCATGAATAAATATGAAATATTATGATTTTCTCTATATATAAAAAACCCAACATTTGCCTGATATATAACTTTAAAATTTCCAGGTTATGTCTGGTTTTTAACGTACTTTGTTGATGTATTCATACTACAAGGTTAAAATCTTGTTGATTTTGTAAGTAATGATTAAAGCTTTCAGACAGAATGTTTGAGTAACTGTTGAAAACAACCTGACTAACCCCATGTGGTACATGATTTTTAGCTGACCTGGCCCTAAGGTTTAGTGAGCTTATGGTATGTTGTGTGTTGTCCATCATCCATCTTCTAGCATTTAGCCTCCATAATTGCATGTTGCCAGTCTGGAGGCAATATTTATGATCAGATTTCAAACTTGGAATATGGGTTTATATCATCAAAATTTTGCATGGTTTTGATAAAGAGTAAGGTCCATGCATATTAATGCAGTAATCTTAATCTAATTAGTTATTCTTGTTACCACTCTGGAAACCATATTTCTGATCTCTGAAAAGTTCAGTAAAAAGAAAGGTCCATGCACACTATAATGAGGTAATCTTGCATTAGCTGAGCTTAATAACCATTCTGGAGGCTTGATTTCTGGTCTGATTTTGATCATCTTAGAATGTATGCTTATCTCATTAAGATCTTGGACAACTTCAGTAATGAATGAAATCCAGACAAACTATTTAGGTGGTCTGGCATCTGATTGAGCTTGTTACCACACTGGCAGCCATGTTTCAGATCTGATCAGTCAGGTTTGAAATATGGACTTATATCATCTGCATCTTGGAATGTTCAATAATGAGCAAGATGTACACATGTGAATGAGGTGATCAGGCATCTGATTGTCTGAGCTTGTTACCAATGTGAAGGCTATAGTTGTGATACATTTGATAATTGATGAGATTGATGCCTATAAACAATACAATGTTGCATCTGATTGGCTGAGCTTGTTAATGTTCTAGAAGCTGTGTTTGTAATCCAGATCTTATCAAACTGGTAATATATGCTTGTATCTTCAAGGTCTTGGATAGTTTCAAGAATGAGTAAGATTTGTGCATACTAATGAGGTGGTCTTGAATCTGATTGCCTGATTTTCTTACACCATATAGGAGACCTTATTTATGATCCAGTTTTGGTTCATCTTGGAATATGTACTTATGTCATCAAGGTTCAGTAGTGAGTGAGTTGCCTGTATATTAATGCAGCAATTTGCATTGGATTAGCCAAGCATGTTGCCACTTTTAAAGTCATACTTCTGATGTGATCTGATCAGGCTTGAAATATGGGATTAAGATCATGGATGAGTTCATTAATGAGAGATCCATGCATATAAATGATTTTTGATATCTGAACATTATTAAATATTTTTTAACCAAGACCCATGCATATATTTATAAGGTGGTCTTGCATCTGTTATGGAGAGTTTGTTTACCAGTTTAAGACTGTATTTAGCAATTACATTTCTAATCTGATTTTGATAAGAACTCAGCACTAAAAAAAATTGGATAGTCTGACACAAAGGAACCTCCAAATCTAGATCAGGCCACTTACATGCTCTAATTGAGTTGGTCATTGGACTTTTTCCCCTAAAAATGTTATATGATTTGCCTAACTAAACTTTGAGTGTGCTGATGAAATGTGACATTTTAATTTCAGTGTTCATAGGGTTTTCACCAGAAGACTGCTTATGAAAATAGTGCTGTTCACACATCCAATATGGCCACCAGTGTTGCCATCTTGAAAATATTTTTATTGCTAATCCTCCAGAATAAATGGTTGTGTAATGTCTAGTTGGTCCTAAATGGAAATGGTGCCAATCAGATATCAAATATGTCCACCATTGCAGCCTTCTTGAAAATCTTGTTATGGTTATACCTTCAAAATGGAAAGTCATGTCAAGATGGCCTTTCCACCAGAATATGTTTTATGATGTTTTGTTGATCCTAAATGAAAATAGTGCCAATCTGACATCCAGTATGTCCATCACAGCAGCTAATATGAAAACCGTTTTTTAACATTTTATATTTGAATTTATTTTAATCCAGTCTCAGATTAATATTATGCTGCAAATAAATGCTTTTATTTTCAAAATTAAATTAGGAATAATTTTTTTAAATTTAATATAAGTTGTCAGATTTTTCACGTTCCCCTACATCACCATCTGACCAGGTGTATGCAGAATTTCTTTAAAATGATTTTCCGTCCTGATCTTTACGTGACAAAAGGATCCACTTTTTCTTAAACTCATCACTTCTGTTATTCTTTTTTGGCAACATATTTTTCCAGCCTTCTGTATGATGAAACACAATTTTTATAATAGATGAGATTTGGAATTTTTGATGAACAACATGCTCTGCATATATAACATATTTTGCAAGCAAAATTATGAACTTGATAAGACCATGAAAGTTGTATTTCCCATAGAGACACCTTTTTGTTTAATTTTAAAGTTTGGATCCATTCCACAAATAATTTCCAAGAATGTTCAGTAACTGAACATTCATAGAATAATTACAAAATTTGTTCTGTTCCCTCCTTACAGAAGGTGCATTTATTATTATCACTTAAATTAATCATTTTCAAAAATTGTTCTGTGACAATGTTGCTATGTAGAAATCTAAAATTAAAGGTAACCAGTTTTGTGTCTTTTGTACAAAGTTTGGCCAGAACAAGAGTTTGACCATTCTTTTACACCAGTTGCACACCCTAGCTGCCTGGACCAAGTTTCATATTTACCATTTGGCTTTTGTATCTTGGTTTTTATTAGATCTTTATAGAAAAAATTCATTCTTTGTTCTTATCCCATGTAGCAAAGTTTTGTCAAGTATTACATGGAAACTGTTTCCATTTTCAAACAAAATTTTAGTTTTCTCTTTCCACTTCACTGTTATCTTTGAGATAAGGGCAAAGTACTGTACACAATTATTAGTATGTGTTATTTGTTTTATTTCATCAAAACTTAGCATCAAAAAGGTGTTTAATAATTACAACACCATTTGTTCTCTACTTTGTGTATGATTTCAAGTTGTCTATAGTTCAGTTAAGAATATCCTGAGACAATATTCCTGAACAGTTGATGGTTTATTTTTCCGTTCTGATAAGGTATAAATAATATCATGCCAAAAGATATTTTTTATTGTTTTAGAGATTTCTTTCAATTAGTTTTTCCTAATTTTAATAACTGTATGCTTCCAAATTTTCCAAATATTTGTTCAGAAACCAGTTTTTGCCACAAACCATCTTCATTCAGTAATAGGTGTCTAATCCAGGAAAGTTTTATATAACACGTAAATGAGTACCAGTGAATAATATTTAATCCTCCATCCTTAATGGAAGCAGTAAGAGTATCTTGTTTTACTCTCATGGTTTTGCCACCACAAATGAACTTGAAAACCAATGTATTTAGTTCATTTTCTATATGAAGTGGAGGACTTGGTAAAGCAGCAAAAAGATGAACGAATTTTGGCATTATCAAGGATTTTATCAAAATAATTTTTCCAATAAGGGACAAATTTCTTCTGCTCCACCAGCCAAGCCAAGCAATTTCTTTACTTTCTTCAACTTCATCAAATAATTAAGTTTAACCCCGAGTGGCCGAGTGGTCTAAAGCGCTCTCCGTTACGGATCACTGCCATCTCACCTCTGTCTGCGTGGGTTCGAGTCTAGGATTCAGCGAATGTGGATATGTGAGAAAGCTTGCCAGTAGCTTCTTGTAGGTCGGTGGTTCTTTCCGGGCATTTCCCGGTTTCTTCCTCCATCATTAATACTGGCCGCCATGTATAGCCTATCGTGTGCTGAAAAATGGCGTTAAGCCCCACAACAACAACAACAAGAACAATAAGTTTAACCATATCCTCCAGATTCAAAGAGAAATCTACACCCATTTATCTAAAATTGGACATTGACCAGATAATATCAATTTTGGGATATATTTTTTAATTAGAAAATATTTATTTCCAATCCAAATAGCTTTTGATTTCAAAACATTGCAGTGCAGACCAGATACCAAGGTAAAGTCATTTAAAATCTGCATTGTTGTCTCCAAGGATAAAGGAGAACCATCTAACAAAAGAAAAACCATCATCAGCATACTGTGTTAATTTGAAAACCTTGTTATTGCTGAAGAATATTAGAAATGTTTTCAACATTTATCAGTTTAATTGAAGAAATATTCTTATCTTGCATTCCTGGAATTTCTTTTCAGCCAGTAGAACATCAGTACCTTTGAGGGACTCTTGTTTAATTAAATATATAGCAATTTCAGTGCTATGTCTAAATAATAGTAAAAGATATTGGGGGGAAATAGAATTTGAGTTGACAGAGGTGAGTTTTAGACCAGAAGAGTTTATGGGATGGCCATGTCCATAGTCCTTTGTCTCTTGTCCATCTTCGAATGTCCATCCATCCATTATGACAAGTTTTGTATCATTACTCATCCTAAACTATATGGAATTTTACACACACATTCATCCAGAGGTCAAGATGGTCTAAGCAAAAATAATGTTGCTCAGACATCCAATATAGCTTCAGAAGCAGCCATCATTGAAAATCTTGTTATTGCTGCTCCTTCTGAATGGATAGTCATATCAGCATGGGGTTTCACTAAAAAAAAAGACCTCTTATGCTGTCTAGTTGTTCCTACATGAAAATGGTGCCAGTCTGATGTCCAACATGGTAGCAGTCATGAAAAATCATGTTATTGCTTCTCTTTGCAAACAGAAAGTCATATAGATTTCCCATTGTGCAATGCAGTTATAAGCTATTGATTCCTGCATGTGTTTATTTTCAATTTTTTAAAAAATATTTCCAAAGATTAGACTATATCCTTTGAGAATAAATGAATGATGATTAGAAGGGTGATCAGCATCATGAGAATTTTTAGGATCATTTCATTTTTCTCATATGATAACTTTTGTTATTAAAAGACATTGCTTTATACATTTGATGTAGACTCTTCATTCAGTTACTCATGGTCTCTGTTACAGTGTTATCTAACTTAATATAACATACAACAAAATTAGAAAAATTTCCATTTCCTTAATTAATGATGGATGTGTTAAGTTTTTTGTGTACAAAGAATGAGCTTATGCAATGGTTGCGAGTCCATAATCTTGCCAGCATCCATTAGCACATGGTTGTTATTACTACTAAACTACTTAGATAATTGCCATGAAGCTTTGCAAAAATGGTTATCCCATGGGCTTAATGGACCTAAATAAAAATGATGACCCTCAGAAATCAATATGGCTACCATGATAGCCATGTTGAAAATCTTGTTATTGCAACTACTTCTGAATAGATAGTTATATTTGACAAAAGATTTTCACTGAAAAATGTTAATGTCCCGCTGGTGTTAAATAAAAATTATGCTGATCTTGCATCCAACATTCCTGCCATGATGGCATCTGAAAAAAATCTTGTTATTGCCACTCCTCATGAATGGATGGTTGTATTGATACGGGGTTTTCACTCAAAGATTTTTTATGAGCTCTAGTTAGTCCTAAATAAAAAAGTTGCCGATCAGACAGCTATTTGGGCTGTCAAGATGGCCATATTGAAAATCTTGTTATAGCTACATCTCCTTAATAAATGGTCATATCTATATGAGGTTTTCACTGAAAGACTTTCATTGATGTCTAGTTTATCCAAAGTGAAAATGGTGCCCCACAGATATCTAAATGGCCACCATGATGGACAACTTGAAACATTTGTTATTGATATTCTTTCTGAACAGATGGTTATATCAACATCAGGTTTTCATAAAAGACTTAATATGATATCTACTTGTCCATAAGTGGAGATGGCATCCATCGGATGTGCCCTCAGACATTCAGTATGACTGCCACATTGGTCATCATGAGACTCTTATCACAGTTCATTCTGAATGGATGGACACATTGCCATGGTGTTGTCACTAAAAGACTTACTATGAAGTTTAGTTGGTCTTAAATAAAAATGGTCTTGATCTGATATCCAACATGCCTGCTGTGATAACTATTGTAAGTCATGTTATTAATACTTCTCATGAATGGATGGTCATGTTGACATGGGTTTCTCGCTACAAGACTGCATATGAGGTCTAATTGGTTATAAACTGAAATTGTGCCCAAGATATTTAGTATGGCTGTCATGGTGACCATCTGGAAAACATTGCTATCACTACTTTACCTGAATGGATGCTCATATCTGCAAGAGGTTTTCACAAAAAAAAACTTTGTTTGGTACTAATGAAAATGGTGTCAGTCTGATCTCCAACATGGCCACCGAGTTTTTATTATCACTACTGCTTCTGAGTGGATAATGGTAATGTCATTGGGTTTTTGGTAAAAGACTTCTTATGATATCTAGTAGGTCTTAAATGAAAATGTTGCCAGTCAAACAGGTATCTTGTGGTCATGTTTACTGTAACATAAGAAGATAGTTTGTTCAAAATTGTTTATGTTGGAGCTTTTCAATAATATCAGAGATGGTCTCCATACTCAGCAATTAGAATGAAGAAACAGACTTAACTTGCATTCCTGGAAATGCATTTCATCCAGTAGAGCATCAGTTCCTTTGAGAGATTCTTGTTTGTACGACACGATGATATAGATTTGCTATTAACTAAAGAAAATAAATATCCTAATTGTATTTAAAACAATATGGAAATGTTATGCATATGTGATTGCACATAGTGTACTTGCTTTGTATGATTGTTTTCTTCTTTATGTGGTGATGTACAGTGATTTACACCAGGATAATACAGATTCCAAACATTTCTGATTTGAATTGGTATGATGAAAATTGAGTCCTTCCCTCACGAACTAAAGTACATGTAGGAGAAGGATGAGATCAACAACTTGGAGCACCAGGAAATGCTATTTTTTCTACATAAGGAAGAAACCTATACATTTTGGCAAACAGTCAAAGATCAAGATTATGGTGACTGAAAGAAGAATAGTTTCTGCACACTAACATTTTTCTGCATCATCCATCTGGACCAAATTTTGTTGATGCTGTATACTTGGAGTTCAGAGCAAGCACATTGATTTTGGGGTGATAGGTTAAGGTCACTGATTAAAAGAAGAAAAGCTGTTTCTGGACACAGTTGTCTACGTAGAAGACTATTAAACACAGAGCAGGTATATAATGTTCCTTTTTATGGTACTGTTCTTCAGATAGAAATGTATTTCTCTCACTCATGCACAATCAGCGGTCATATCTCAATTTCACATTATTGCAGATACGAAAAGATGACACAAATGTTGCAATAACTGAATTGACAAGAATCAGTGGAATTGGGTAAGCTTGAAAATAATGTTTGGTTTGCTTTTTTATTGTGCTGTACTTTTCCATCATGTTTTCTTGCAATTGTTTTTATCATTACATTTTTAGAACTTAAATTTTCATTGGCAATATTGTGATAATGTGCCATTAAACCCTATAAATACATACACATATACATCTTTGAAATAAATGTGCATATGATATGAAAATATAGGGACTTATTGTCTGATAAATGAAGAAAATCTATAGGTCCACTAATATGTACTTGAATTAACCTTACAAATGTAAGCATTGTGAGAACTTCAATGCTTTTTACGTTTCTTTTTACTTTTAAAATATCTTGAAAATTTCAGTATGATTTTAGTTTTTTCTTGCTTATACCTAACAATTTTGTATTTATTACTGGAGAAATATTAGTTTAAATGTTCAAGTTGATAGATTGAATATATGTTGTACAAATGAAAATGGCCTACTTGACATTTTGACTACATGGTTTACCTATGAAATATAGCCTAGCTGATAGATTGAATATGGGTTTTATATATGAAAAATGGCATAATTGATAGATTGAGTATGTTTTACATACGAAAAATGGCCTCGTTGATGGATTGAGTATATGTTTTACATATGAAAAATGGCATAATTGATGGATTGAGTATGTTTTACATATGAAAAATGGCATAATTGATGGAGTGAGTATGTTTTACATGTGAAAAATGGCATAATTAATGGATTGAGTATGTTTTACATATGAAAAATGGCCTCGTTGTTGGATTGAGTATATGTTTTACATATGAGAAATGGCATAATTGATGGATTGAGTATGTTTTACATATGAAAAATGACATAACTGATGGATTGAGTATATTTTACATGTGAAAAATGGCCTAGTTGATGGATTGAGTATATGTTTTACGTATGAAAAATGGCCTAGTTGATGGATTGAGTATATGTTTTGCATATGTAAAATGGCCTAGTTGATGGATTGAGTATATGTTTTGCATATGTAAAAATTTCCTACTTGATGTATAAAATGTTTTACATCAAAAGAATTCCTAGTTGACTGATCAAATGTAAATACAGATTTTATTTTTAAAAGTACTTGAAGTCGTGGCTAAATACTTTTGAGATGGTCATATGAACTTGAAGTTTCTTACATGATAGATGATAGAAGGTTTACACTGTGTACACACTGTCTTCTGTTATACTATGAATCTGATTTTAGTTGATTTAACTGTCCTTTTCTCCATAAATGCAAATAATTGTAGCATTGTTTCTTTAGTAAACTATTGTATGTATTTTCTCTAGGCCCGCAGCAGCCCAGAAATTAGTACAAGAAGGAATAAGGACCATTGAAGGTGAAGTTCAGCGTGCATGCGCGCAAACACACACACACACACCATTTTTTTGGTTCTGTATGAACATCCATTGTTCTAAATGAATGAAATGGTTCTGTAATAAAATATACATTTTTTTGAAAATGTTTTATGGTTGACAAAAATGGGGGTAAGTTAGTGAATGTGGAAACCAAACAAAATGGGAGTGGAGAAACCTGACCAAGTAACAACTGATCCAGCCAGTTAGTTCCCTGTCAGGTAATTGGCAAAACTTCCCTACCCATCCATCCCTAATTATAAGTAACTGTGCTGAGAGCCACATAATTACAAGTAACTAGGCTGGGAGTCACATAATTACAAGTAACTAGACTGCAAGTCACATAATTACAAGTAACTAGGCTGTGAGTCACATAATTACAAGTAACTATTCTGCAAGTCACATAATTACAAGTAACAATGTTAGGAGTAAAATTTACAATTAGCTAGGCTGGAAGTCACAAACTTACAAGTAACTGGCAGGGAGTCACATAATTAAACATATGTTTTATGAAGGAAATCCTTGTTTTGGCTTTAGTTATGATTCAGATGACTGAGGCTTGAATGATTACTGTAGTTCGAGAATGTTGTTATACACAAATTGTCTTCTTGCAGCCTTAAGGAAGCATGAAGAGAAATTGAATCACCATCAGAAGATTGGTTTAAAGTAAGTTTCATCTCGTTTACATCACCTTCACTTTTTTAATCCCATATTAATCCTGGTTCTAACATAGGAACTATCAGCTTTGTACCTTGTGTATACAGTGGTCCTTTGGTAAACATCACCTGGCTTTTAATAATTGTGTAAGATATGTTGAGATCTTACCCCAGAAAACACATGTAAGGGTTGGAATATCTTATAAGGCCCTTTACTGGAGACAAGTAATCAAGGCTTTCAGTTAGTGTTGCTTTTTAATGTAATCCCATATACTTATCCACCATCAAATGTGGTGCTAAAATTATCAAATTCTTTAAACAGAATTGACCTTACGCCAGACGATAGATCGCTCCGCCAACCAAATCACGTGACTTAACCTCCGACAAACGCACAGTATTTGGCAAAGAAATATGTTTCAGTTTAAGTGATATGTTTATTTAATATGATTTGTATTATTCTTAAAATTATAAAACTACAAAGTTGCATTAATTATACTGCAGTAGACAATATTTATATATGTAGTTCAAGTTCGTACATTAATAACCTCAGTGTTTTATTTCAGTAAATAATAACAATCAATTGTAAAAGCTGTTTAAGAACTATTCATATGAAAGGAAACTGGCTCCAAAAGATGTTGATGTATTTAGCATGTTACGTATATGTAATTAAACTGCTTGTGTGTTAGTTTTAAAATTGCTTTTTATTTTATTTTTGTTTCATTACATTTTATTGTAATGATTATTGAAAGGATTTGAAATTCTTTTTCAGTAATTCGATATTTTCTTTTACTAAATGTTATTTATCTAAGACGTAAAACGTGTTACATGAGAATTATTTTTAGTTAACCTAATTCATCTTGGCCTGGCAAGAACGTAAACAGGCAGTTAAAGTGATTGGTCAGTATCAGGGCCATACTTTCCTTGCGTGATCACCATGTGTAAACAACGTTTATTTATTATTGGTTTTTAAGTTAGGCTACACTGGCATACATGATGGATCTCTTGTAGTAAGAGACCACATGACCCATCTCGCGAGACTTGAAATGATGTTTTTTGGGTTTAAATATGCATTCTTAATATTCTTCTGTCAGAGTCGTTTTGATGTCTTGAAGGAACAAGGTGTTATTTTAATTTGTTGCCAGATTGTTTTTCATCAGATTTTTGGATTTAATAATTTATTCTCCTGGAAACTCAACAAGTTGACTTTATTATAAAAAAATTCTGAAAGATATTCATGGAGATTTATTCTGGAATTATTCAGAAACAAAACTGATTCAGTTGAGGAATTGTTGATATTCATGCATTGGACCACATCTGACGTCATCGCCTTCCATATTTGTATGTCGTCGAGATTTGAACCTGGATTCTAATAGAACTATTTAGTGATAGGACTTGTGTTTTCATTCTTAGGATCAAATTTTGGATTATATTCACAAACTGTAAGTCCTATTTACCAATTTTTACATTGTTTTCTAGGGAAATAAATTATTTTGTTAAAATATACAAAGCTTGTTGACTTCACTCTTTTCTTCTGTTACATTTGTATGAGCCTACATGTAACAGGAGAAAATTGGGTCGCTCATCCTTGGGATATAAGAATTTTGGTTAAATATTTCAGAAAATTGTTTTTTGAAATTTAAATTCCCCTAGTTTCTAAATCCCAAGTACTATTTTACATTTTGTGTGAAGTCTTAAGTGAAAACAACACACTTTTATTCACAATGTCATTAAAAGTGGAAACTTTTCTTTCTAATCCAACGCTGGAGCAGTTGGATAGTCTGAAAAAAGATGAGTTGCTTGAACTTGCCAGAAAGTACGATCTTTCAGAAGCAAAATCTTCCTTGACGAAACAAGAAATTAAAAATATTTTGATCCAATATTTGGTGGGGAAAAATATTTTTGATTAAAGTGTTTTGGCATCAGTCAGTAAGTATATGACAGACACTGACATTAAAGTAATGGAAATAAAAATGAAATTCAAAATGGAAGTAGAGTTAAGGAAGCTCAAGCTTCAGAAAGAGAAAGAACAATTGCAAGTGCAATTAGAAGAGAAGCAATTGCAGTTGCAATTTGAGAAAGAGGAGAGAGAGAGAGACAGGAGAGGGAGAAAGATAAACAATTACAATTTGAGAAAGAGGAGAGAGAGAGACAGATGCAGTTACAAAGAGAGAAGGATGAAAGGGAATTTCAACTTAGAATGAAAGAATTTGAACTGGCAAGTGGCAAGCACTATTCCACTTCTCATACAAATTTAAGTTTTGACATTTCAAAAAATATCAGGTTAGTTCCCCCTTTTAGTGAAAAGGAAGTAGACAAATATTTTATCTATTTTGAAAAAGTTGCTGAAAATTTGAAATGGCCAAGGGAGCATTGGACTCAATTATTGCAATGTGTACTTTTCGGCAAAGCCCGAAATATCTATGCATCCCTGTCAGTACAACAGAGTTCTGATTATGATTTGGTTAAGGAGTGCATCTTAAGGGGTTATGCGTTAGTCCCTGAGGCTTATCAGCAAAAATTCAGGAACTATAAAAAGGAAGCTGGACAGACTTATGTCGAATTTGCTAGAGAAAAAGAACAGTTATTTAAGAGATGGTGCTTAGCCAAGAAAGTTGAACATGATTATGAAAGTCTTGAACAACTTGTGTTACATGAAGAGTTCAAAAACTGTGTTCCTAATGATATTAAGAATCATCTTGAAGAGCATAAGATTGAAACCTTGGAAAATGCTGCTCTTGCTGCTGATGAGTACTCCTTAACTCATAAAGTTCCTGTTGTAGGCAAATCATTCACTCAGCAGTCTACTGGTAGAAAGGTATTTCAGCCTAATACGACTCCTCCTAAAATTCAATCTGGTACAACTTCTAAAAATCAAGCTTCTGATAAACTTGATTCAAAATCCTTGTCTCTGCCTACGTGTACCTATTGCAAGAAAAAAGGACACGTCATTTCTGATTGCTTCAAGTTGAAATATAGGCATCAGAATCAAGATAGACCTATCCCAAATGCTCTTATTTCTAAGAGGTCAAGGTCATGGTCATGTATTGAAAGCAATACATTTGTTGGGTCTCATAAACCCCAGTCTGATTTTATTATTGAGAATTATGAACCATTCATGTCGAAGGGTTCTATATCACTCTTGGATGATTCGGCCAATCCTATCCCTATTAAAATTTTAAGGGATACAGGAGCTTCTCAGAGTCTTTTAGTGTCAGGTATTTTGCCTTCTTCTGAGAAGTCCTGTTCTAATGAGAGTGTTCTCATTCAGGGAGTAGAGTGCGGCTTCGTTAATGTTCCTCTCCATTCTGTAAATTTGTCATCAGACTTAGTTTCAGGACCTGTGACAGTCGGTATAGTGTCTAACCTACCCGTTGAGGGCATTCATTTATTGCTAGGCAACGACCTAGCTGGAGACAAGGTTGTGGTTAATCCACTTGTAACTGACAAGCCTTCTTTGGATCACAAACTTGATCCAATTGAAAAAGAATACCCTGAGCTATACCCAGCTTGTGCAGTTACCAGAGCTATGTCAAAGAAAGCTCTTGAGAACGATTTTGATAAGGAAAATATTCCTTTAGCTGACACATGTATTGGTCAGGCTTTTGATGAGGTCACTTTCACTTCTAATTTGGATCAATCAGGTGGTATTGATCACAGTGATCCTCTTTCAAATACTCATTCTCTTTTATCTAATCAGGGTGATAAACGACAATCACTTGTCATCGAACAGGAAAAAGATCCTGAGATCTCCTGTTTGTTTCAGAGGGCCATTAGTGAAACTGAAGCCACTGAAGTACCTGTCTGTTATTTCATTAAAATGGAATTCTTATGAGAAAATGGAGACCTCCCGAGGTACCTGCTGGTGATGAGTGGTCAGTGAACTATCAGATTGTAGTTCCAAAATCTTACAGACAGGAAATACTTAGTTTGGCCCATGAAACTCTTCTGGCTGGTCATTTAGGGATAAATAAAACTTATAACAAGATCTTGACTCACTTTTATTGGCCGAAAATCAAAAGTGATGTTTGTAAATTTTGTAGATCTTGTCATACTTATCAAATGGTAGGAAAACCCAATCAGAAGATACCTAAGGCTCATCTGCAACCAATTCCTGCATTTGACGAACCATTTAGCAGAATTATGGTAGATTGTGTTGGTCCCTTATCTAAGGCCAAGTCAGGCAACCAATATTTGTTGACCATTATATGTGCATCAACAAGATTCCCAGAGGCAATTCCTTTGAGAAATACTATAGTAAAAGCTTTGATAAAGTTTTTTACTCAATTTGGCCTTCCCAAATCTGTCCAATTAGGTCAAAGGTCAAATTTCATGTCTGGAATTTTCCAGCTTGTTATGCTTGAATTTGGCACTCTGCAATTCAAGTCAAAAGTGAAACTATGGTTTCACAAAACTTTACTCAAGAGAACATTTGAGTCCTGTAATAGAGTTCATTCTGTCTTGCTCATTCTTCAAAATTTTCTTCAATTTAGGTTTTACGGCCCTTACAAAGTAAAGAAGAAAATTAATGAGTTCAATTATTATAGTACTCTGGTCTAAATAAATTAATGGAGTACTAGTATATTGAAAGAGATAGCCAAGTAAATCATACAATTAATTTAGTTGTACCTGTCCCACCAACTGAGGATTTAAGTGAGGAAATACAATTGGACACCATTGATTTTAGAGCAACAAATCTCCAGAATTCAGAAATTATGAAAGATCTAGACCAGAAAGCAACAACAAGAAAGAAATGAACTTAAACAGTTATTATTCGAATATGAGCACTTGTTTCCAGATATTCCTATGAGGACAAACAAAATTTTTCATGACATTAAAATTGTAGATTCAAAACCTGTGAAACAACACCCATACAGGATGAACCCTCTCAAACAGGAATACTTGAAAAAGGAAATTCAGTATTTGCTGGAGAACGATTTCATAGAGCCCAGTAAAAGTGATTGGAGTTCACCATGCATACTTGTTCTGAAACTGGATAAAACTTTCCGTATGTGCACTGATTATAGGAAGGTGAACAGCATGACAAAAACAGATTCATTTCCATTACCAAGGATCGATGATTGTATTGATAAAATTGGAAATGCCAAGTATGTTACCAAATTTGACCTTCTGAAAGGCTTTTGGCAAATTCCACTTATGGAAAGAGTGAAAGAAATTTCGGCGTTTGTGACTCCAGATGGACTCTATCAATATAAAGTAATGCCGTTTGGGATGAAGGGTTCTCCAAGTACATTTCAGCGCTTGATGAATATGATTACTTCCGGTCTAGATAATTGTGATGCTTATATTGATAATGTCATCATCTACAACGACACCTGAAAAGGACATCTAGCCACGATTCGGAAATTCTTTGAAAGACTCACTGATGCTAATTTGACAATCAGTTTATCTAAAAGTGATTTCTGCCATGCTTGTGTAACTTTCCTAGGACATATTGTGGGACATGGTAAAGTTAAACCTATTGTTGCTAAGGTGAAAGCTATCTCTGATTTTCCTGTGCCTGTCAGTAAAAAGCAATTAATGCGATTTTTGGGTATGGCCGGATACTATCGAAAGTTTTGTTCCAATTTTTCTAATATTGCTGAACCTCTGACAGATTTGTTAAGTAAGAGAAATAAGTTTCTCTGGACCGAAAAATGTCAGGAAGCTTTTGATAGGTTAAAAGCCATACTCAAAAGTGCACCGGTTCTAACAGCTCCAAATTTCAATCAGTCTTTCAAATTATCTGTGGATGCAAGTGATGTTGGGGTTGGAGCAGTATTGATTCAAGAAGACAGCAATGGTATTGATCACCCAGTGTGCTATTTCTCTAAGAAATTAAATAAGCACCAAAGAAATTACTCAACAATCGAGAAGGAATGTTTAGCTTTAATTTTGGCATTACAACATTTTGAAGTTTACATTAGCTCGGCTCCTTCTCTGGTTGTTGTGTATAGTGATCACAACCCCCTTACTTTCATTGACAAGATGAAAAATAAAAATTAAAGATTATTAAGGTGGAGTTTGTTTTTGCAAGAGTATAATCTCAACATCAGGCACATCAAAGGAAAAGACAATTTGATTGCAGATGCACTTTCCCGTGTATAGAACTATTATTTCATATACACTTTATATAATTCATAAGAATTTTCATGTAATTTTGTTTACCTCATGTATACTTTACATATGGTAAAAAAGAAAGCTTTATTATATAAATCTTTCATTTTTCTTTATGGGGGAAAGTGTTATGTATATGTAATTAAACTGCTTGTGTGTTAGTTTTAAAATTCTTTTTTATTTTATTTTTGTTTCATTACATTTTATTGTAATGATCATTGAAAGGATTCGAAATTCTTTTTCAGTAATTCGATATTTTCTTTTACTAAATGTTATTTATCTAAGACGTAAAACGTGTTACATGGGAATTATTTTTAGTTAACTTAGTTCATCTTGGCCTGGCAAGAATGTAAACAGGCAGTTAAAGTGATTGGTCAGTATCAGGGTCATACTTTCCTTGCGTGATCACCATATGTAAACAACGTTTATTTATTATTGGTTTTTAAGTGAGGCTACACTGGCGTACGTGATGGATCTCTTGTAGTAAGAGACCACATGACCCATCTCGTGAGACTTGAAATGATGTTTTTTGGGTTTAAATATGCATTCTTAATATTCTTCTGTCAGGAGTCGTTTTAACATCTTGAAGGAACAAGGTGTTATTTTTATTTGTTGCCAGATTGTTTGTTTTTCATCAGATTTTTGGATTTAGTAATTTATTCTCCTGGAAACTCAACAAGTTGACTTTATTATAAAAAAATTCTGAAAGATATTCATGGAAATTTATTCTGGAATTATTCGGAAACAAAAACTGATTCAATTGAGGAATTGTTGATATTCGCACATTGGACCACATCTGATGTCATCGCCTTCCATATTTATATGTCGTCGAGATTCGAACCTGGATTCTAATAGAACTGTTTAGTGATAGGACTTGTGTTTTCATTCTTAGGATCAAATTTTGGATTATATTCACAAACTGTAAGTCCTATTTACCAATTTTTACATTGTTTTCTAGGGAAATAAATTATTTTGTTAAAATATACAAAGCTTGTTGACTTCACTCTTTTCTTCTGTTACATTTGTACGAGCCTATATGTAACAAGCAGATAATGTTATCCTTGTCAATTTTATCTGACTTATGTTTATGCTGCCTTGGAAGTATATGAATTAAAAATTAATAACAAAATCGTAAATAATTACTGTTTAGAAGTATACTGTTGTACATAATAATTTTAAGGTCTGCTATGTTCGTCAGATGGAATTTTGATCAATGATGTCTGTTGATGTAAACATGTAAATACATGATTAATATATCGGAAGATAATTATTTGAAACCTTTATTTTGTATTTCTTTATTACTAATTACATTTTTGTATCCCCATCCCTCCTTCAACCCAATGAGAAAGTAAAGCGTCACTCTAGTGTCTGAAAGATCGAGACAATAAATCATTAATTTTGGGACAAGCCAACATTAAAGTGTAAATTTTCAAACTTTTAAATAATGAAGCCTTGGGTTCAGTGCTTCCTATACAAGAATAAATAATATATGTCAAATCCTGAAAGTTAGGGGGTTCTCCACCTATATTCTTGAAACATTAATTTTTACGTGTATATTTTTCAATTTCAAATTCTTTTTTTTTTTCAAGCTATCAACGGGACGTACTTTTATGCAAACAAACACGTTGTAATCGCCATCAATTGTGTCTTTATTCAGCTGATCGTATACATGACAAGTCGTTATCCATCAAAGTTTTGCCTATGTTTTGGGAAAGGAATACATCTAATTCCTCCATTTAGACGATCTGGATATTGACTGTCAGAATTACAACTCTTCTTTTCACCGTTATCAATCGAGAAATCAACAAATCATTGAAAAATTATTAAATATTTTTCATAATCAATCCATTGTTGCTACAAGCAGCGTGTCAGAGGAAAATGGCGGACTGAAGCAATGCCTGGAGGTGTGTCTAATTTGCGCTCGCTGATTGGTTAATTGATCCAGCGTGATTGACAAGTGGCGATAGGTCAGTTGTCTCAAAATTGCTCAGTTTTGACTGAATTTCACAGTACCATATATACTCGCATATAAGCCCATTCACGTATAAGCTGACCCCCCCCCAAACTGAACAGGTATGAACACTGAAAAGTGCATGACCTGCGTATAAGCCGACCCTCAACTCTGAGACATCACAAGATGCCCGAGGTAAGTTCTAAATGCATTTATTTAGGCAAACTTATATTAACAAAAATTACATGTATACTTATCTCGAGGTTGGCATGCATGATTATTAAAAAGAAATGGTAGAAACTTGTTTGAAAAGTAATTTATTTAATTTTCTATTTTCTTATAGTTTCTGCCTGATTTAGATTTGTGTATAATTTGATCGAACGATGACAAGAATTTAGCAATCACAAGTTGCTGTAATGCTACCTCTCCCTTTTGACTCGATTGTTTGTTTATGCATTATTGCATTGGCCATTTTATATCAGTGCACCAGTAATTACGTTTTTACTTTGCCTTGAAATTGTAAATACCTAACTCATTAAAATGCAATCCCAGTATGACTACACAATGAACAACAATATGGTTCGATTCAACACTCACAATTAGGCTACTGAACTTATTTACATAATGGTGCCAACGCATGTACATTGTAGGTTTGAACACGCACTGAATGAAGTACATTCCACCGAATGAAGTACATCCCTTGGAGTCGAATCATGAGCACCTCGCACTAAACTTTAATGATATCTCCAAAATACAATAATGAAGTTTCAGAAATAATGCTTCAAAAATTATGCTAATACCGTAAAAGCTGAGTTGTAGTTTGCTTTGATGTAAGCGACCTTACACCATACCAGTCAACTTTCACAACGGGAGGGGAAAAAAACTTCCCGAATTTTGGGGTCGCTTCACGCCTACCTCCCAGTTTCATAATATCTTCTGATTTTTGCAGAGAACTCCTGATTATTACATTATGTCTTTGATTTTCATTTCTTCTAAAAAAAAGAAAAGTCCTGCATGTTCTATTGGATCACCTGTGAATTATTGTTGTGACGAAATAATTACTTTACTAGAAAGAATTCCTTCTTCACTAAATAGAATGTTAAGTTTAAACATCATTCATGTCAATTAATGATTTTTTACCTCTAGAACAATACAAAAAAAAAATATAAACCAGAACAAAAAAAAAACCACAACAATAAAATCATCGACAATTAATTTCAATCCTAAGAATGATCACTACGAAAGCTCTAACTCCATATGCTGTAGCTCCATTCCCACCAAAGAAACTTACACGAGTGAACACCAGGCATTTTTGTACCATATATACCAATGTTAATTACTATCGTTAAATTAAAAGAAGGAATGAAAATACATATTACGCAGCAAATGTGTCCTCAAAAAACTAATTTAGAATACATTTGTTTTATAGTAAACAATACTAAATACCTTACGAGTTGACAATAAGGGAATAAGGTCGGATATACAACGAGGGGAAAATAATTGCCACGTGCAGTACCATGAGGCTGCCTATTCAGGTACCTCTCGTTCAACAAAATAGGGAATCCTTTATTTGCCAATCAATTGCTGGTGCCTGCATAACACACAGTAATGTAGAACATGGTTTCTTTGAATTCTGACAGAGGACCAGTCATTTTCACAAAATAGTTGCATCTATAAGGATTAACTTTTCATTAGTCACGCTGGGTTTCTTGCTTGTTTATTTAAGACTTAACTTGTAGCTATTGTGCAGTTTGGCTACAGCTGACCAGAATGTAAAAATAGGGCACATCCTGGGGGAAAATAGGGTGCATCACAGGGAGAAACGACGAGTCTTTTTGCGAATTTCATGCATATTGGACCAGGAAGATTGATCAATAGTTAGTGAAAACAAGGCTTTAAAAATGCCACTAAAAACCTCCCAAGTTTAGGTCCCAATCTCATTTATTTTATTCAGTCTCCCTACTTGACTTTTGAAAAGTTGACAGGTACTTACACCCTGTTTTACAAAACTACGATAATTGTGCTAATATTATGGAATAATAGGCAATTACACATCAATGTACTGGTATAGATTCAAAATTCCCTCTTAACACAAGCCAGTTTCAGGGTTTTAATGATTAACTGGCCTGTATTGCTGTTGGAAAACGAAAGACAAATTCGCCGACTATCAGCAAAAAGACACCGAAACATCAAGCTTTCCACTGTGTGGAAAGTTGTGATGTTGTTCAGCCAAAACACAAAACTAAAATTGATTGATGTTGATCTTAGTTGATCTATAATGAGAATTTTTATCTTATTATTACCACTCTTCGTGAACATGTAAGTTATGCTGGTTATGTGCCTTGTACAATTAAATGTGCGTACCTTTTCATAAATATTACCTCAAGCTGTACGACCGCTTATATCATTGAAAATGAGTAACTCGTGAGCACGTGATGCAACATAAATGAAACAGCTATTAAGGACTAGCTGAAATGTTATCTGGAAGAATGCAATTTGGTCGAAACAATGAATAAAGCAAAATCTGCATCTAATATGTTTGGGAATAAATAAGGATTTAAGTGACGCTATGCACGCTTTGCACTGCGTAAGTACTGTACATTATAGTTCAGCCTGGTCTCCCGGGTAAACTCAACCAGCCCGCGAATTATGAAGTCTGTATTTACCTTTATTTCATTTCGTGTTGGAGAAATCAGAAAATATGCACATGCAAAAAAATAACAAAGTCAGTCATAGTACTTTATAACAGTTTAATGAGTTTGGGTTACTGAAAATTATTTTTTTTACATGCATATGTCTTAGGACACGGAAAAAAATTATTTTTTCATGTCCCAAGATTTACAGCCATTACAGTAGTCAACAAGAAGACTTAAAAACTATCAAGTTTAAACATTGGCCTGCGGATAAGCCAACCCTCCTTCTTCCAGGCCTTTATTTTTTCCTAAATTATTCGACTTATACGCGAATATATACGGTACATTTTTTTCATCAAAGCCTTTTAAGTTTTTATGCTGATCTTCAAATATGGTTGCCTCTACAAAAAGTAGAACAAAACTGTTCAAAAGCCTTGCAACCAATTTGGAGCAAATTTAACAGAGACAATTATTGTAATAAGTTTCTTTATGTTCCACTGACATGAATTTACATGTGGTCATCATTGCTTAAAAGTAGAAAAATTTTTTTGCAAACATCTTTGAAAAGCTGCCAAATAAATTTGGAATAGTTTTAACTGGTAGCATTTTGGCATTGGGACCTTTCAGTTTTCTGAAAATAGTGGTGCTCCATTACCAAATTTGGCTTCCATTTATAATAATAAAAGGTCCTTGAAAAAAGTTTTTAAAAATATCTTAACAATACTGAACCGATTGTTACGACAAATTGCAAACAGGCCTCAAAATGTTTCATGCTTCTGCAAATTATGAAAATCACCCTTTTCTGTGGAAATATTTCAAAAATAAAATAAAAAAAAAAAAAACACCACAAAATATTTAATTTAAATTTTGTTTAACTAGTTTGGACCATGGGTAAATTCAACAGGCAATATCTTAACTTTAATTTGTTTTGGTGTTTTATGGCATGGTGCCATTAGCTGACCTGAACTGTCATTTGATAAGATTCGAACCTGCACCCTTTTTGTAATGAATTTTGCTTGCTAACCACAGAGCCACTGTGGTGCCTTAACTTTAGACCTTTTCATTTTTGTCTCACCTGTATTAGCAACTTAAGATATAAGTATCACTTTTCCAGTGGTAAAGGCAGTGGAGGCAGTGTCAACATTAATGTTTTGACTCAGATATTGAAGGATACATCAGCACACAGACAGGTTTTGGAGTTTCCTTGTTTACAATTCTGAACTATTACCAAATACAACTAATGTGACTAAAACTAGGAACTCTTCAAGAAAAATAAATATCAGACCAATATGGAACAAAGTTAACTAGTCAGTTCCTGGCATCAAGGCCTTTAAACCTTATGCAGCATGCACCTTCCACTATGGATTCCATCACTGAAAATAAGAAACTCTTTAATTAACATCTCTGGAGCTTCCCATTTGGCTCTTATGTAAGGTCCAGAAATCTATTTCTCTCAGTGAGCCTTAATATTCATTATTCTCTAATGGGATACTTATATACCAATACATATTTTTTCAGGTATTTGGACGAATTTGAACAAATGATTCCAAGAGAAGAAATGATCAAGTTGCAGGTTAGAAAGGGCATCAGAAAGTCATTGATGCACATTATTCCAAATACCAATGTATGCTATCTTACTTTGCAGTTGTAGTGCACATTTGTTTTATCATCACCAGTAACTGTGAAACATACTTATTGTCAAATTGGCAACAGTTTGCTATTATTATTTTTTTAATGTGAGAAGGCTCTTTTTTGTTGTAGTTTAACTTTAACTGTGAAACAGGAGATATAAATTGAATGCCAAGATATAATGTTAGAAAAAGCAGACATTCAACCCTAATTCACTAAAAAAGATTGAAAATAAATGACACTCTTTTTCTTTGCTGTCAATAAGTCCTGCATAATGTTGAAAACAAACACTGCATTTCTTGTTCTCAGAATAATTTAAATGGTTTCAAAGCCTTGAATTTTCCTTACCTGTGTCTTTGAGATGTTTTAGATAGTGTAGTGGCTTTGCAGCTCTGTGGATTTGTTCTCTGAAATTATTTGTTTTCTCGACTGCTCTTGTGGCCTAAGTGGTTAGAGCATCTGCCACAGATGTGGGAGGTTGCAGGTTTGAACCCCTGCCGAATCTTACCAAAGACTTCTAAAAAAGTTACTAACAGCTACCTTGCTGGGTACTCAGCATTAAGAGGTTAGTGTTTGAACTGGTCAGCCTGGTGTCAGAATAATGTGACTGGGTGGGACATAATGTCACATGTCTGCAGCATGATGCCCCAGTGCTAGACGTCACTATAAACTGCCACACTGCAGACATTGTAGTGATATGACTGAAAAATTGTTAAAACTATGTTAAAAATCCAAATCACACACATACACATATTTGTTTTCTCCAGTTTCTCTTGTTTTCGTAAACCCAAAGACCACACTTTGTCAGACACATGTGCCCCATCAAATGTGTTTCATAGAATTTGTATGAACATGAACAGTTGTCCATGAAAATAAGTGAATAAATACATGTAAAATATGTCAGCTTGCTACAGTGAAATGATTAATCTGATCCTACCTCAATAATTTTCATCTAACCCTTTTGCGGCCAGTTCTCAAGCCAGAAATCTTTCTAAGACAAAGGCAGTCATCACTGCATTAAACAGTGTTTATGTATGCAACATGAAATAGTTCTACGATATTGAGTTGTTGTTATTGTTGTTGTTGTTGTTTTGGGGTTTAATGACATTTTTCGCACAAGATAGGCTATACATGACCGCCAGTATAACTGGTGGGAGAAGAACCTGGGAAAACCCAAGAAAAACCACCTACCCACATGAAGCTACTTGCAAGCTTTCTCACATTATACCCACATTGGCCAAGTCAGAGACTCATACCCATGCAGACAGAGACTTCACTGAGTGAGACTGCTTCTTGGATGCAAAAGCATCACCTTGGGAGTAGAGTGAAAATTGCAATTATTTCTATTACACTTTATAGGTGGCAATGGAAGATGTATACCTCATGTGAGCTATTCTTTCAGATGATAAATTCACCTTCTTCATCCTTGATGCATCTTTAAATACCATTGCAATATCAGAGGTCAAAGCTGTTTAAATTGATGACAGGACATCCCCAGGGCATTTTTAGATCAGTGTGCCTGACCTGATTGGACTTTCCCGCAGTTTTCTGCAACATTGAGCGAGGTTTGAGAGCAAATACTTTAATGGCACCAGTTCTTAACATTTGGCAGTCTTAGGGACTTTAAGAAACCTTTTTCATCTCCAGATATAAACGAGTTTGAACATTAACTGACAAAAGTATTTCTCTCATAATAATACCATTGGGTCAGCCTAATAACTATGTAAAAAAAAGGTAGGGAGAGAGGTTATTATTAGCACTTTTTCTAGCGGCCTTGGCTTTTCCAACTTTTCCTTCTTTTTTGTTTGACTCTCCATTTTCCCCTGCTTCTTCCAAATTGGCCCTACTATCCCTACTCTTTTACTGTTTTTCTCTCCTTTTTAAAATTTATGTTGAAAATCGATAACACTGCAAGTGAATGACTGTAGCAAAGTGAATTCAGATGTGATGTAAATTCAGTGTGTAAGAAGACTGAAGCAACATGGATGAAAAATACCGCAGGTATGTAAGAGCATGCATTTATTCAAATTTAAAAAGGCTGAGTAAAGGTTTTATTTTTTGGTAATTTATATAAATGTTATTTTTCTGTATGAAATAAGTACCCCTACCTTTTATCCCTACTTTTTCAGAGAGGGTTGATGAAAAGACTCCATTAGGCAATGAATTCCGTAGCAAATATTTGTTTACATTTTTTTATATAAATTAGGTCATGTGCTTATCATCAAGCATGGGCTTATTATGGGATTCTTGTCCCACATGGGCTTACCACTGATGGTGTATACAGTTAAACTTGTGTGGAACTACACTTATATTCAAAGGACACCTGTCCAAATGGGACCCATTTAGGACATTCCTTTAAAAAAAAGCCTTGTTCAATTTTTATTTACAAATGTCACCACCACATTACAGCTTTCTTTTTTTCATAGATTGCTACCTTAGATTTAACTTGCATTCTCTACAGTTACATTGCTTCCAGTATCCATTTTTATACTGTTAGAAAAGAATGTGTTTATTGTAGCTCCTTACTGTTTAACATGATTTTCTTTTCTTTTTTTCTTTCTTGCAACCAAAATTCACCCAGATTGTCTACTTGGAAAAGTCTGATTTTACAGACCAGACATAATATTGATTACACTGGGTACATGTAATATGGTGGTTTATTAATTCTACAAATTTCTCTACAGCTGAAGATACACAGTAAAACAGTTATTTAAAAATCTCAGTTTGAGGAAGATAATTTTGAAATGTTTAGTGATATCTGGATGAGTCCTCTTTCGTGTATAGATATGAGACTGCATAAATGTACTCCACTTGTTATGTCTGGTTTGGTTTTTGATTGGGTCAAATACAGCTTTATTAGCTCTACAGGTCATTGAGGAGCTTACAGGATGGCATGTTGTTTGTTGCCTGTCTCTCATATAGCACAAGTTTGTTATTGCTACTCATCATAAACTACTTAGAGGATTGCCATAAAACTTTACACAAATTTATCCCACAGTCTAGTTGGTCCTAAATGACCACTGGGACAGCCAAGGAGGCTGCCACAGTAGCCATCTTGAAAATCTTGTTATTGGTTCTCCACCTGAATGGATTGTCGTATCAACATGGGGTTTTCCCTATAAGGCTTCTTACAATATCTAACTGATCCTAAATGAAAATGGCAGAAATCTTAACAAACAATATGGACACTACAAAGGCTGCCTTGACAAATGTTGCTATTCCGACACTTTCTGAATGGATGGTCATATCTGTATGGGTTTCATCACAGGACTTCTTTGTAACATCTAGTTGGTCCTAAATGAAAATGGTGCCAATCTTACATCCAGTATACCATCACAATGGCCATTTTTATATCTTGTTATCATTCATTCTTCTGAATGGATGGGCATATCAACATGGAATTTTCACCAGAAGTTTCATATGATGTCTAGTTGATACTAAATAAAAATTATGCTAGTCTAACATCCAGTATGGTCACCATGGCAACCATCTTAACAGCTCAACAAATCTGATAGCCCAACACCTGCACCTGGGGTCCCTATAATTCTAAATGGGGCCCCTCCCATATTTTATTTGAGTTGCCATCTGGTCTGTCCCAGAAAAGTGTCTAATTTGATTGAGAGAAATCTTCAGTGCTGATGAAATTCTGCATTTTCATTGTGAAGGCCGTGAAGACACTGGTAATTATTAATATTGAACCTCGGCTGTGGCTTCATCTGTAGGTCTCTTCATCTTATGAATTTGGTCTGTTTAATTGTATCAAAAGCTATAACTTTGTCTTCCAAAGCATATGACCTAAAAATGGAGGAACAGTACTTAATCTTTTCTTCCTATTTTATTGGTTACCTATGCTGGTAATTTGATCTCACTGGTCCTGCATGAATATCAGTTAGCTGTTTCTTGTCAAGCCAACTTGGTAATGAATGCATCACAAATTAAATAAATGTGATTGTTTGAAAATTAAGTTAAATTCATGGATTAGTGACTTATCAAAGCCCTACAATGCCTTTCGCTCTAAAGGAACTAAAAGCATTAAATTGTATTGGAATCCATTTAATTTCAAACAGTTGGTAGTCACTGATTCTATTGATACAGAGTGAGTGTATTCTGTAATTGACACGTCCACAATTCTATTACACAAAACTTGAAGTAGCAGTTTTTCTGATTGAATAAAAGAAAAAGACAAATGCTACTCCAACTTCTTTTCTGTTATCAAGCTTTTTGCACCATTTAGGAGACAGTATTTCACCAAGGACCCTAAATACCATTCCTTCAGATTGTGATGAAATAGTCAGAAATTGCAAGAGAGTGGAAGTGTATGCTACAATTATGTAGAATTCCACACCTGAGAATGCAGAAAGGTATGAACTTGTTAGAAATCACATTAGTTGTGAGGCCCTTAATGCAGAATTTTAAAAAGGATTCAGTCTCTTAAATATTATCACAAGTATAAGGACTGACCACTTCAGTTTCTGAAAGGAACTGGCTCTGTCAGAATAACAGTCTGCTATATGACTCTCTTCTGCCATAATAATATTTTCATGAAGGTATTGTTACGTATAGGCTCGTTAAAAAGTAACAAAAGAAAAGAGTGAAACCAACAAGCTTTGTAAGTTTTAACAAAAATAATTTATTTCCCTATAAAACACGGTGAAAAGGTGAAAATAGAAAATAGGACTTACAGTTTGTGAAGACAATCCAAACATTTATCCTAGTACAGAAAAAATACAAGTCCTATCACTAAATAATTTTAACTGAATCCAGGTTCGAATCTTGATGACGTTCCAAGATGGAGGATGATGACGTCAGGTGAAGTCTTTATACGAATGTCAAGAGTTCCACATTGAACCACAACTTGTAATGTTCAATTTAGAATGAATTTCCATCGAATGTCTTGGTCACTTGTATAGTTCTCCAGGGAATAAATTATTATATTCTAAAAAAATAGATGAACTTCTGAACAAGCTGTCATCTATGATAAAACATCTCGAGCTCCAAAGATGTAAAAATACAACTCTTTGCGGCACCTAATAGAAATATATCCTTCTTCTTGAAGACATATTGTACGACTCAATATTTCACGGGGATCTGAGTATTTTTAAACTAAACTAAGATGTCATTTCAAGCGCACATGATGGAGTGTGTGGCTATTTCATCATCAAATAGCGCAATAAACAATGCAATTTCACGTGGGCCAGAAAAATGACCTTGGCAATAACCAATCGTTTTCGCACAGTGTTTACTTAAATCGACCACTCTGGTGGCCTAGTGGTTAGAGCGTCCGCCTCGGATGCAGGAGGTAGTGGGTTCAATCCCCGGCCAAGTCATGCCAAAGACTTACAAAAATGGTACTAACAGCTGCCTTGCTTGGTGCTCAGCATTAAGAGGTTAGTGTTAGGACTGGTCGGCCTGGTGTCAGGATAATGTGACTGGGTGGGACATCATGCTACATGTCTGCGGCATGATGCCCCAGTGCTAGAGATCACTATAAACTGCCACACTGCAGACATCGTAGCGATATGACTGAAAAATTGTTAAAGCTACGTTAAAAATCCAAATCACACACACACACACATACTTAAATCGACAAACCATGGCATGCAAAAATCGTGCTTATGCGAGTCATACTACGCTTTATATAAACATAATATCTCTTTCAAAAATATCAGATCCTGTGAAAATAATCATTACAATAAAATGTAATGATACAAAAATAGAATAAAAAAAAGAATTTAAAATTAACACACAAGTAATTAAATTACATATTCGTAACAGTATTAAAATAGTTTTCTGGTTATTTCAGGATGAAGCTTTGAAAGAAATCCATTATGTTGATGAAAAATACATTGCTGAAGTCTGTGGCAGCTTTAGAAGAGGTATTAACTAGCTTACCATAATGAATGAAAGCATTTTCATCAGTTTTTCCCAAAATTATGAACATGTTCTTCCATTTAAAGTTGAGTGAAAAATTATTTTAAATAAATATTTTGCTTGCACATGCTGATTGTAAATTGCTTCTATTAATGGGTCCTTGAGGAATAATCACAGGCATAACAACTTCTTTTTTGTCACTTTGTATTTCTGAAAAAGTTTACCGTTTAAAGAGTATTTGTGGATTCAGCAGTATGGATATCTCTGTAGACAAATAAGCAATTAGCACTGATGATATTATTAAGGAAACTGTAAGATACTCTAAGGAAACTGTAATACACTTCAAGGAAACTGTAATACACTTTCAGGAAACTGTAATACACTTAAGGAAACTGTAACACATTTTGAGGGAACTGTAATACACTTTAAAGAAACTGTAATACACTTTAAGGAAACTAATACACTTGAGGAAACTGTAACACACTTGGCTCAGTTTTATTTTTTTAATTTTATTGTGATTTTTAGACATTACTGTTCTCTTTGAGTTGAAGAATATTTTAACAACCTCTAGGTTTTTTTCCTTGGGCAATAACAACAATGCAACATAGCTCTGATTTCCTCCTGGTTCTATAAAATCTAATTTTTATTAATGAGGTTACTATCAATGGTTATTTTCATAAATTTATTTTTCATGCAAATAATTGTTACCTAATTTTTTTAATGAAATTACAAGTAGATTTGTGCTCTAATGGTTACTCTTACATATTATAATGGGTTACTCAGTAAGATCTGAAAATGGGTGAAGTGGATAAAGCTTGGAGGAATTCTGCCCATCTCAAATAGAGAAAATACATGTAAAAAATATGTGCCTAAAATTTATTGAACAAAATTTAATATCAGTGGCTTTTGCATGGTCTTTGAAAGAGATTGCAAAATGCATGTTTTCTTGCTAGGATAGATAAATACACAATAGACAGTATTAAATATAGTTTGAAACAAATAAAATCATCTTATACAATATTAAATTAGGAGTTAATATGTCTGTCACTTTTATAGAAATCAAAAATCACTTATTTTTATGCCTGACCACAATGTTAAAATCTAGGCAGCAATATAATCACTATAGACTTTTCGAAGTGTAGGCAGTCCTTGTACAATGCAGGCTACCAGTTTGCAACCAAAAGCCAACAGGAGAGTCAGGTAGCAGATACAGCTCTTTGTATTTTGCAAATTGTTTATTGGTTGCTTCGTAATGTGAACTTCTTATTTGTGGTTTACAGCATTTCCTTGCTATTAACAAAATTGCAGTGCATTATATCAATTCAGCACATCAAGCTTCCTCTAAGAAATTGTTCAAGGAACACTAGAGTATGGCTGTTTGGTCTGCCAACCATTATATATCCAAGAAAATAAGGACTTGTTTTAAATGAAACTTTTGCAGTTGATTTCATCTGTCTTCCATCATTTTCTATTGCAAGAGATGATGAGTGAAATTCATTAAACTCGTGTAGCCACAATAAAAGTCCTGGTAGCACTATGGTCAATATATGTTGCATGAAAGTGTTCATTCCCTTGACCAGTCTTTAAATCAGAAAAGCTCTCTGCACATCAAACAGTGAAACAGCAATGCAGTACTTTTTGTGTACTTACCTCAGAACTTAGTGCTAAAGCCATATAAAGAAGGTAATAGTAAATGTTTGCTATGATATATGGTATAGTATATAACAATTAGAGGATAAAATTTTTGAACATGTTCACATAATGTGATTTCATTATTTTAGTGGAAGCTGTTTACTGCTACAGTTTCATTTAGTTTTGTTGAAAAATTCCATGAAAATATTGATAATGATTGAAATTATTGTTTTTATTAGTAAATCATTTTTCTGCAAAGGTGCTGCATGCCAGAGTTCTATCATTTATTCTTCTCTCACCAACAAAGTTGGGAGGGGATATGCATTTTCCCATTTGTTCCTTTATTAATTTATTTGATAACCTTCAATATCTTGAACCCTATTTAACATACAATATATACTCACTTATAAGTCGAGTCAAACTGCAAACAGCAGAGATCATATTGTGCCATCACATAATGTGCTTGCAAATTATGTTGTTGGTTCTACTGATTACTCCTAACAAACTACACAGACACAGATATGCTGGAGCATTATGCAATGGCAGATCTGGGTCTGTGCAGTTTGCAGTTGGGTTCATCTTATAATCAAGTACATAATGTACACATGAAAATTGGTATTTAGATGCAGCTCAAGAAAAGTAACTCTGCCATACTGTAGTCCAAATGGCTGAAATGGGTTATAGGCTTGGTGTACTCAGAAGTCTCACAAGATCAGAGTCGCCTCATAAAGATTACTGCTCACAAGGTTACCGTGATCTCTGAGCCTTGCGATCAAATGCAGCATTGCAATCTGAGATACAATAGAGGCTGTTGGCTGGCATGCAGAATCAACCTTTCAAGTTTTTATCAGATTTAGCTGCATAGAGGCAAACCTTGAATCTGCTAGGTCCGATGGCCACAGCACAGACAACCACCAGACCCAATTAAAACAATTAACACAGGCTATCAGCTTCACTAGATTCAACAGTGAAAATTTTTAGGTAAGAAGATCTCAGTAATTATCTTCTTAACTATGTGTAAAGGTTAGAGATCAAGTGACTCTAGGCTGTGTTGCTTATGTAATTAATGAGAATGGGTTATCATTTGCATGGAGAATCCAGCCATCATTCCCAGGAAGGATACCCAAGATAGAAGTCAGAAGCTCATTCCTTCCTCCTATTTCCTATTCTCCAAATGCAATATGATTGGGAAACGTATTTAAAGGAGAAAGCAAATTTTCAAGTAAATTATGTTCTCCAAGAATACTTATACATCACATTATTTAAAAAACTCCCAACCACCCCACCATGCTAGCATCCTCATTAGTATATTGCTCAGCTAAAAGCTAGCGACACCTCCCAGTAGCAAGTGGAGGCAGTGGGCAAGAGTTATTGCTTTGTCTATATGAGTTAGACAGAAAAGATGTTTTTTATCTTATAATATTGCTGCATTTGTGAGGTAGCAGGCTAATATTCCTAATTTAATCTGAGTAAGTATTCTCAGGGAAACATAATTTACTTTAAAATTTGCCTTCCATGTGGAATCTGGAATCAAAATGATTCAGGTGTTCTAGTTCCAGCTCCATTGTATGGATGGAAAATATCAAGTTATTGTACATCATCAGTTTGTCATGTGTTTTTTCCGGCATTATGTTAAATGAGATTCATTCAATGAAATATCCTGACAAAACCCTGATAGATTTCAGTAATATGAAACCTACATAGCTGATTTATACTTTATTAGACTGCTTACTTTGATTGTTAGATGTAATGAATGAAGGATTAACAGAAGAAATTAGTTTACTTCATAGATATGTCGTGATGTAAAATAAATGGTCAGAACAAACGTTATTGTAAGATTTTTTATCTGGTGAAGATCCATTGTAAGGGTAAAATTGTTATGCTGCCAAAATATCCCAGGACACAAATTAATTTTATTTTTTTTTTAAATTTACAGCAATTCAGAATCATGGGACAGTCATGTAATTGTATATCTGTACAAATGATCAAGTTAAAGAATTATTTAACCAAAATGTAAATAATTATATGATTTGAGATGATCTCCCTTTAAAACTCTGTGTGAATAAAGTTCACAGAAGTCATACCAAACTCCTACTGTATTTATATGTTAAACAAATCAGCTTGCAGTCAGATATATTATTTTAATGGTCAGAACCTTAAAGGCAGTATTTTAAAAATGTCACCTGCTATCGGAACTTTCTTGAAAAAAATAATGAAATTAAATAGTTACTATTTCAGCATAGATTTTTTGTCAAGTGTTGACTGTAGTACTAACATTTCCAGATTTTTGTAGTGTGACCGTAAAGTTGGCTGGAAAAATTAGAGACCCTTTTACTAGAGAGATTTTATTAATATTGTTCAATATGCCAAGAATAGATGCCATACAAATTATCAGCATTTGTCTCTGGAGGCCAACTAAGAAAACATTCATGCTCAGTGAAGTTGAATGTGTCAGCATGTTGATTTGGAAACTTCCAGTATTTGAAAGTAATGCTAATATAAAAATAGATATAATTATTCCAATACCACATCTTTCATCCACAGGGATATATGATAGATGATTCAAAGCACAATATGTTTTGATACGTATTGAGGCTATCATCAGTCAACAGGGGGCATTCATATTTGGAAAAAGATTTCTTTAAACAGTGATTATTTGTAAGGAGGTTAGTGAAGAATTCTGGAACCATTTTCAAATCTAATATTCTAAATTAGCATATTCTGTAATATCCATTTACAAAGTATTTAAATGCAAAGTGCAGCAAATTGTCCTTGAATTAAGGTCATAATATCAAACTTGATGACCCTTTCTTTCTTATTTAATATCAGTAATAGGACACTTGTCAGTATAGCAAAACTTGTTATTCCCGGACAGAATTTCCTTCATTTGTATAATAAAAATTCATCCTCCCATGGATGAATTTCCAGAGACAGTTCTGGAAAGAATCCAAAACATAAAACAGACCTTGTATGCTGCCCAAGTCCCTGGTGCATTTACCATTGTACAGTTTTTATCCTAGAAGCCATTTGCAATCACAAGTTTACAAAAAGTTGTTCAGTCAATTGTACCTTCACTCAGACTACCCATTACAAGCAGCAACTGGGTGGTCTCCAAAGACCTCTAGGATGCATGCCTTCACATCCCTATTTTTCTTCCTCACAGGAAGTACCTCTGATTGTGTTTGGATGGGGAAATCTTCCAATTTCATGCTCTGCCATTCAGCCAAGCCTCTGTTACCAGAGCTTTTACCAGGGTAATGTGAGTAGTTTCCATACACCTAAAGTCACTGGGGATTCCTTTTTTCCAGTATTTCAACTGGTTGGTCCACAATGGCCACTCAGATTCCCTAGGTCACCATTGGCCCCACTACTTGTCCATAGTGACCAAGGTGGGCCTTTTTCCCAACCTGGAGAAATCAAAGCTTGTCCCATAGCAGAATTTTGTATACATGGGGATGAATTACCTCCTTAACAACAGTTTAGTCCATGTATCATGGGACAGAGTGGACAGGATCCTGGCACTGTTGGAAGAGCTGAGAACTATGAACCAGTTGTTGGCTTGCTTATATCTTTCTCTTCTGTTAACCTTGAATAGACCTGGTTTCCATTGGAAGATTTCATTTGTGCCCTCTACATTTTCTCCTCTTGGTGAACTGGATACCCCCCTAACTGTTCATTTTCCTCTAGGACTGGGTTTTCACCATTACTTGAGTTGGTAGCTTATGACTTCACAATACTGCAAAGCTACAAAGATGCCAACCATTCAGACTTTGGTGGAATCATTCGTATTTTGGAGTGTTTCCTATCTTTAACTTCAAATTATACCATTATGATCACTTCTTTCAGATTACAGTTTCTGATAACATTTTATGTAGTGGAACTACAACTTGAACACCATAATATATAGTTCACTGAAATACTGATATTGTTTGTCATTCGTATGTGAAAGTGTACCTAAGTGCTTGTGTATCAAAACCAATTGAATATTGACTAGTCCAAGTCACATAGTTTTTGCAGCCTGATTCTCCCTCAGGAATATGTATTGTTGGTTATTTACTTATTAATAGATATGTAACAATATAAATAAATGCTTGTTATTATATATGGTACATGTATTATATGTAAATTGTAAACAATGATATGAGCTTATTACATCAGAATGAAAGCTTGTCAATGAGGATGATACTGTGATGAAAAGAAAATGATGTGTGCTTCAGAAATTCAAAATAGTAATTATGACACTAGGCATCACCATTTGAAGACAACTATACCTTTAAAGTCTTCTTGAAATTGACTTGATTGTGTGACATGGTGTGAAAGATGACTGTAGGAAGCACGTTTCACCCAAACAGTACTTGATTCAATAAAGTATAATGTAGAGGGTGGGGAACCTGTTCCCTATTTGACACATAGCTTCTTATTGTCATATATCTCTTTGTAACACAAGAAATAGTTTGGATTCCATTTCACCTACACTCATGAAAAATGATAACATGGATGCATCACAAGGAGAGTAACTCATTCATACTAAAACTAGGTCATTCTCACCTATGTTCATACTTGACCAACATTTTTATTTTCAGGCATTTGTCAGTTATATATATATATATATATATATATATATCAACCATTTGTAGCTGGACTCATTAGACATTGTTTGCCCTGATAAAACTTCATATGCTGATGCAGCAGCATCAGTATTATAGAGCAGTAATATTTCCCACCACTGTGTTGGCTTAGGTGTTAGACCAACCTACAATGGTTAATGGGTTTGAGTCATATCCAGACCAGGCTGTGGCATAGCTTAATACAAGACACTTAATTGGCATTGCCTCAGCACCAATCCTGCATACAAGTCTCTATGTTGTTGGCTACTCCAATTCTGCTCCTGCTGGCAATGGAATTTGTGTTTCCAAGAAAATATATTGTTGACTGTTCATTTCTATCACTGAATTACTTGGGAATGCTCTGTTGCACCCAGTTCAAGCATCTGTATGATTTTGAGTGAATCCATTATGGGGCCGCTCACCAGTTATTCTGTACTTTTGAGAGAGTGACATATGTAAGGTGAAGTTGTTTGCATTTAAAACATGCACAGTGGAGAGAATGTTGGCATATCTCTATGCTACTTTGACGTAACGTGGCTGACATTTGTTTGGATATTGTACTTTGGGAAATTGTAAATGATTTTAGCATACTGCTAACTAAAATGACTGCTCCCTTGTGCTCCAAAAATCAGCCTGAATTTTTCTAAAGTACACTATCCTTAGCAGCTATTAAAATAGGGAAAATGAATTTTGTCAGACAAGACAATACCAGCTTCTGAAAGTGCAATGAATGAATTACCAAATATATAAACTGTAAAAAAAGTTATTGGCTCTTTTTTTACAATTTACCTCAGAAGTTCAGGAAGTGAAAATGACCAAGTGGAGCTAGCACTGTTTTAAATGGTGCACATCTGGAGTAAGGCCAAGCTGTATACTCTATAACCCATATTACACCCATCAATCATACACCAAAATAAAGGGAATTAAAGGCTCTTTGAACAATACCTAAGATATACAAGGTCTTTTTTAAATACCCAGTACAACCAGTGAGGAAACCCGGGGGAATTCTTTTTCTTTAAAATTCTAACCCTATGCAAAATACAAAACTGTAGAGCGCCACCTATATGTGAAGTGTACCCAGTTCAAGCATCTGTATGATTTTGAGTGAAGCCATTATATGTGAAGCCTCTATGTTAGATGTTATAGGTTCGGTCGGCATGACGTAACAAACTTAGCGACCTACTTTCTGCCATATTGCGGAGGTGAAAACAATTGCTTAGTAACAGTACAGTAACGTTAGTTATGTTCGATATTGCAAACCGTTTTGGTTTACCTATATTTTTCTTATTTCTGTTTTCTGTTCAGAAGTGCTGCATAGTCTTCTGTACAAGATGGATATAAAACCACGAATGTGTGTCTGTCGGTTATTGTTGTAGACGTAATATATTTTAGGTTGATAAGTGTGGCGTTGGTGTGTACGTGTCATGTACATGTGTACAAGGCAATATATGCCAATTAGTGTCAAGGTAGTTTGAAGGCTGTGTTTGTGATATAGTTTGTATATTGTATACTTTTCATTTATAAAATGACGAATATAAATGCAAGGATCATAAGATCAGTTGGCCATTCTTGCGTTGTCTTACGGTTACAAAGAGACGCTGGATAGCGATGCTAATGCAAGATATTTACAAAAACTTAAACTTATGGAAATTAACGATTATCCATATAAATTTCCAGCAAATATTTGGGTAAATAACCCAACAAAATGGCCTTAAGTTTTCTTTGTTATTTTTTTAGATGAGGAAAATTAAGCCCTTTGGTCATATGAAAACAAAATTCAAGATGTTATATAAGGCTATGCCTAAAAAATAAGGGAAGCATGATAAATGAATTAAAAGAAATGTGGCTCCTTAAGTTATACATGGCCTTCTCATTTATGAACTTAGCCAGGCAAAAAATGAAAAGCGTTTCACAACAGCACACACAGAAAAACACTAGAATTTTATTTTTATTTTATAATAGCAACCGCTTCTCATTCAAAAATAAAAATTCCAAATTGGAGAAATTCATAAATTACAACTAGGAAATGGAAATTTGGCATTTCCTAGAAAAGATTTGCTTTTTTTCATATAAAACATATGCAACTTAGGAGAGAACCTGGGGAGAAAGAATTGGTTTAATACTGTCCATACACACAAATCTATAGCAAGCAAACAATATAGCAAATACACATATAGCATACACAGGACATAGGGGACCCTTAGCAAAGGTTACTGCAGATTAAAAGGGTAGGGGTTCCGACCAGGAGATTGAAACCTAGATCGAATGAACGACCCTTTAGATACACGAGGGAAAAAATACCCTATCAAAAATTTGTTATTAAATAAATATTTTATCAAAATTCTGTATATAAAAGAAATCAATGCATCACACCTTAGGGTGTTACAAGAAGACATAAAACACTTTTCTTTTTTTGGATAAGTGGGGTGGATGCATCTGTCTGGTACCCAAAAAAAGAAAAAAAAGAAATGACATGGCCTGATGTTTGCTACTATCTTACAGATACACCTGGTAAGTTTTTTTTTTAAGAAAATATTTTGTTGAAGTAATTGTACACTTTTTTCTTAAACCCATTTTTCTTTAATTAAACTATATCAAAATCTGAAATTTTTAGTCGGTATTACCCGTGATCTTAATTATTTTTTAAAGTGCTCATTAATTTATATTTTTCCATTATTTTCTATCCTTTAATTGTCCTATTAAACCTTGATAAATAAGCACTAAAAGTTGTATATTTTTAACCTATGTGCATTTATCCACACTGCGTTTATAATAATTTTCCTTTTGCATTTGATGGTTTGTGCACCCACCAACACTGCAAATCTTAGGCATATCTTACTATGTTGTATAAATGTCTCCCACACGTTACTGAAAGTCATTAGAACAATGGCGGTTGTTTTCACCTCAGCGGTCATAACTATGCACTGAAAATGCCCGGATGTGAAAAAGTGCCCAGATTCCCAACCCAACCTATGATCAACTGTTGATAAATAAATAGATCAGTGAAATTTATGATCACTCTAAATAGCAGGTTAAATTGTCTAAAGATAGGTGAAGTTATGCGCCAAGAATTTTGACCTTATATCAGCCATTTTAAGCAAATTTTACAGTTGTATAAACTCTGTATGTATTTGTAAGGTAAAATCAAGTCTGGTTTTATTAATAATGGCATTTTTTTTTGGTTGATACTTAAATTTGAGGATTTGGGAAGGGGTCTTGTTGTATTCACAGAAGGGTCATGTACATTGTGTTTGTGTTTTTTTTATAGCATGTACAAAATCCATGAAAATTGTTACCACCACCACCCCACACACACACACCCCAATTCTTCCTGTGAAATTGTGTAATTTAGAAAACATCATTTACTAGAATGTATTGAGCTTCTTGTAACCTATTTATTATATCAACTTCTCAGTTCAAGCGAATAATTTATGTAGAATCTACTTAATTCCAAAAGATTTATTTCTTTGTGTTCATAGGAAATTCTTCAAGTGGAGATATTGATATACTGCTGACTCATCCAGAGATTACCTCAAAGAGTGGCAAAAAGGTAGGACCATTATTGCTGTATGAGTGTAATGATTGTCCAACTCCATAATTTCTAATAAAAATAATTTGTTGTAAATAATTTAATAAACATGTTGTTTTTTTTTAAATGGGATTCTTGAGTTTGGGATTGGGACTGCCTGCTCTTAAAGTCAGGGGTTTTGGACTTCTCTTTACAGACTCTAGGAATTTTGTGACCTGATTATAGAAGGTAGGATAAAAAAATGTATCAATCAAATGCAGAGTAAGTAGTAATCAAAAGCTGTGTACAACAGATGAGCCTGACCTCTCCTCCATCATAAAACTGTACTCAACTTCAAAACTTACTCAAAAATATTTTGACCACAAGCTGCATGGGGTACATCCCAAGTCATCAGGAATACTTGTTACTCAAGATGTCAGGCAAAGTTTTAAGATGACCTACAATTGATTTTTAATATTATTTGCATTCATCCAGATAAAATCTTACTTCCAGAGAGTCTAAATTAACTAAATTGTCCCTCTAATAAAAGTCTAAATTATGGACCTTAACTAAATTGTCCCTCTAATAAAAGTTTAAGTTGTCTGATTTTTAAATGCAAATTCGTAGAATTTACAATCTGTGAATAATCACGAAAGATATTGCTTGTATTAACAAGCATGATAAACAGATTTAAAGTAATTAAGAAATGTTGCATGAAGTCCTAATTTTACTTTCCTTAACTAATTTTACTTTGCTTTTTATTTAGCCTGAACTATTGCTTAAGGTTGTGGAAAGATTGGAAAAAACAGGATTTGTAACAGACAGAATTTCTCTTGGCGACTCTAAATTTATGGTAAGCATATGTCATAGCAATTAGGTCATATCATTTTTGCATGTTTTATACTTAATATATTTTAACTTGAAAGGCACAAGTTAATAATGTTGCAAAAGTATTACTTAGAATTTGACTGCATATGCAGTTTACAGTTGGTAGTCTATGATGCCATTGGATTGCCATTGGTTACCAATTGATACCAAGTTTTTTCTGCAATTTGCATAATTTTTCCTGAATGTGGAACAGAAATGTCTAAAATATGGTTCCCATTACTGAAAGTAGAGAAAACTGTTTATCTAAAATCATGAAGCAGAATTTGACCAAATTTGACAGAAAAGCATACAATCACAAAGAATTTTCAAGTTTATACCAATGATACCATCAAATATGGTCATTGTTACAAAAAGTATATTTCTACAACTTCATCAAAAATGATCTCTTGACAGACTTTGACCAACTTAAAGAGTATTCTGGCATAAAGACCTTTAAATATTGGACAGATGATGCAGATGCACCTTCAAAAATGAGTGAGGATACTAAAAACAGAGAAACCTTGAAACAACTATTTTTATAACATATATACTTGACAGCATTGGATGATATTTCTTAAGAAAGCATTCATCTGACCCAGATTTCTCTTACATTTGTCTGATTGGTGGATTTCATCCAGGTGAGCAGTCTTAGAACTTGGACACCTCTTGTTCTGAAATTGCTGACAGATTTCATATTTCCAAACCTATCCCATCACTGCAGATTATTAGTGAATTTGAAAAATAAATTATGTCCTGGAACAGGCAGATTTGGTATAACCCAAGCTGATTCATATCACCTTCCATATATTCTATTTTTATGCCCTCACTGCTTGCAGAGAGACAGCATGATTTAGTCTTGTCCATCCATTTGTCCTTCCATGCATACACCCATTTGTCCATTCCATTTGGTTAGCAAGATTGCACAAAATCCATCAGTGTAGACAAATGAAATTTGGGATGCAATTGGGTGTGCATATGTGTATGACCTGATTAGATTTTCATGCTGTTATGGTAATATTTCAGATTTTTCAGATTTTTAAAAACATTTTGGATTAAGACATTTTGGTCAGCATGTCGGCATTAGGGGCATTATGTGTTTACAAACACAAATTTCATTGGGTGTGTGTGTGTCCCACAAGAAGCTATGGTAAATGGGATCAACTATACTTCATTTGCTTTGTCTGAAGAAAATCATGTGGTAATTTCAAGAATAATGGAGTATTGTAATAATTTTAGGGTGTCTGTAAGCTGCAAGATGAGAAGACTGGACCAAAACATCTCCACAGGAGAATTGATATCAGGTAGATTCACTCACATTCAAGAGCCACCTGCAGGATGATTTTTGAAGATGAAAATTGAAAAATTATTGTCTATTTTATCTCTTACTTTATCCACAAATCTTAAAGCTTCCATGTTACCATATAATTTATAATTCCATTCATGGTCAGAAAGTCACTGTAGAGTTTAGGTTTGTCATCTATGTGCTTGACACCATTGTTCCAGCTGAAACCATAACTGTCTACTCCACAGCTGCTGGATGGACATTAATGAAACTTGGTAAACAAGTTGCCATCTGTGAGAGAGGTACTTGGTTCATACAGACATGAAATATTGAATTTAAAGACTTGCATGTAACACCTTGAATTTTGGAAAAGTTGGTTTTATCCTTGAAAAATCTTGGAATTTGTTGTAAAGTTCTTTGACATTTTCACACAACTTCCTGAATTTATCTTGCAGAATACAAAACATTAAAACTGTATAAAAAAAAGTTACCAGCTAAAATATTGTCCCTTTGCTATAGTGGCAGACTATTAATTTGGGGGGGGGGGGGGTCAACTTCTGTTTCAATATATGTAGTGATAAAGTAACATGTGGAGAAAGTTAAATTTCAGGAAGACAAATACTCCTTACAGATTTCAAAGTGCTTGAAAATTCCTTGAAAAGTCTTTGGGAAAGAATTCTTAGGAGCTGTACCAGCCATAGGTTTTTTTTTTTTAACCTACTTCTCATGGGTCCCAGGCATGGGGTCAGAAGTCAAATATTCAGAAGTTGCAATTATTGAGACATTTTGTTAGATTTTTATACCAAAATTTATACATGCATTTGTGGCAGGAGAATGTAATAGATTTGGGGTTTCCACCCCTGGGTCAGTCATGAAGAGGGAGATTTTCTATGAAAGTTGTTCTAGTTTTTGATAGGAGGTGGGGGGTAAAATACAGTTAATCCTGCCATAGCCAACATCTCCATGTGATTCAGTTCATTTAAGATAATATTTAGACTCCTTTTTTAGTTGTACACACAAATTTTACATGGATTTAAGGAACCCTGCCTAGAGAAGAAATTTGTGTTATAGCTACTTCTCCTTCACATATGTTCATATTGAAATGGGGTTTTTACTAGATGACTTTATGATATCTAGTAGGTCCTAAATTACAATGATGTTTATGAGACCTCCAATTTGATGGCCATGGCTACCACCGTAAGAATCTTGTTATACCTGCATTTCCAGAATGGGTATTTGTTAGTGACATAGGGTTTTCACTCAAAGACTTCTTATGCTATGTAGTTAGTTCTTGATGCGTATGGGGCCAGTCAGACTTTCAATATGGCTGCACGTTTGCAATCTTAAAAATCTTATCACAAATCCTCATTAAGGTATGGTGAAATCAATGTGATTTTTACTGAAACATTTCCCACATTGTGATGCCAATCTCAGCTGCTAACATTTGACAAATCTTAGAACAGCAACTCTTCTAGAATGGACGGCCTTACCTACAATTAAAATTTTCTTTTTATAACTACTGTATATAATCACAAGTCAAGTCCAACTACAAACTGCACATTGCATAATGCACCAGCAGATCTGGTTCTGTGCAGTTTTTTTGGGAGTAATCAGGAGAACAAACTACACATACCCTGATCTGCAGGTGCATTATGTTATGGCAGATCAATGATTTTGTTGTTTGCAATCTTACTTGACTTCTAAGTGAGTATATATGGTACTTCTTTCTCAAATGTATAGTTATTTGTGCTTTAAAATGATGCTGATACAAAATGGCTAAACAGATGGTCATATCAGCATGGGATTTTCACTAAAACACTTGCATTATGTAGCTAGTTTTTAATCAAAATGGTGCTCATCTGACCTCCAACATGGCTTCACAGCCATCTCAAAAACCTTTGTATCACTCTTCCTCATATATTAATGGTGGCATTGATATGGGGTTGTCACTAAAACACTTCCTGCCATATTTACTTTGGTATGATTGAAAATGTTGCAGATTTGACCACCAATATATATGCACTTTGTGAAGGAGATTTTGAAAATCAGACTTTGGGTTATGGTCCAAGTTTACTGCATGCACTTTTGTCTTTAACTTATGAACCCACTGACTTGTTCGTATACAAGTTAATTTTGACCAGACTTTTTGTTAGCTGCATTTCAATGAACAAGTTGACACTTATCAGTGTGATAATAATTTTAAGGTCAAAGGTCTTGCCTCTTGTTTTCTTAGCTGTACATGCTTGTTAGCATGATAACACAACAAGTATGAATAGACTTTTATATTTTAACCCAGTTTGTGGATATATCTCAAGATTACCTTGAATGACATCACTTTTATAACTTTGTTGGGTTTTTTTTTTCCAAATATAGATTTATCCAAATTTAGCATGTTTATATCTTGACATTGTCTGCTATAAATACAGGAATATTTTGTCCATTTTATTAGGCTTAAACCAGTTTAGAGGTATTTTTCAAACATGTTAACTTGCACTTAAGAAAGTAGTTTTGTTACCAAATTTGATATGTTGGAGTTTCTCCATAAAATCAGAGATAGTTTCAATACTCAGCAGTTGGAAAGTTGAAACGGACTTATCTTATATTTCTGGAAATTGTTTTCAGCTATTCTTCTTGTTTTTAGGGCCTATGTTTTACAGTGATGCTTTCACCAGAACTAATTTTCCATTGTTGAGATTACACGAGAGTGATTATTTTGGTTTTAGATTGATACACCATGACCAGTACTATTGTGCCCTACTGTATTTTACTGGGAGTGATGTCTTCAACAAGAATATGCGGGCTCATGCTTTGGAGGAAGGCTTCACCATTAATGAGTATACTATACGTCCTTTAGGCAGCACAGGTATATTGTTTCTTCTGCATCTTAGTTGATACTTATGATTGGATTTAAAGAATGCATGCCTGTAATTTTTGGCTTACATCTCCATTAAATAACTGATTGTTGTGCTTGACTAATCCTAAGGTTCCTCACTGGAGAATATATTATGATATACTGTATATGTTACATTATTTGGTGGTTATATTTGGACTATATTGATTGCAAAATATGTAATACAAAATATGTATTACAAAGAGATGGCAGGTTCAGTAAGTGCAAATATAATCTCTTATAAATGTTATTTCAGAAAAGTGCTAAATTTAGGCACTGCAAATATGAAATGTTATACAGTACCCATACCGAGGGGTGGGGGCAACATTTTCTGAGAATCTGTTGTTAATATGATTTTTAAAGTGTTTTAATAGTTACAAGTATTAACAAAAAGATCATTTAAATTCTCAGTATAAGGAAAGTTAAGTCTACAATCTATCAGTCTAAATGGATGAACATTGACTTAAATGTTACCAATATAAAGATGTCGGATCCCAGTTTCACTAATGTTTTTTTCTATCAAGGCTTTATATTACCTTGTGTTTAATTCTCGGGACAATATTGAGATTTCTCAGAGCTATAGCCAAAGAAGGGATTGAAATAAAGTTTGAAGCATTGTATTATACAACATTGATTTTTTTTTTAGACTTGGGCTAAAATTTCTCAAATTTTAGGAGAACCTCTTGCTCAAGAATATACAACTCTTATGAGGTGAATTCAAGGCCTATGGATTTATTTTAATTGCAGATAACAGAAACTAATAGGAGAGAGGAAAACAGTTTGAGATTTTTTTAAACAGGTTTTTCAAGGTTTTTATAGTGGACAGTATGGTAGTAGGGTAAAAACTGATGTATGATTTGAAGATCTGTGAATAAATGCTTATTTCCATTTTAAAAATTGCACAAAAATTAGTTTTATTTTGTCTTTTTATCCACAGGAATTCCAGGAGAGCCACTTCCAGTCACAAGTGAAGAAGACATATTTGACTACATTGGAATGCCCTTCAAAAAGCCTCCAGAAAGAATTTCCTAAACCAGCCTCAGTCTGTGCAAGACATAGTGCATTTTATGATTTCAAAAACTCCTAATACATGGAGACTGCTTACAACCAGTGCTGATAAATTAGTCCAAAAAATTTTATTTTTGTGAATAAATAGACATTCTTTCTTTAAATATTTATCTCAGTTGCTTGTCTTATTGCCTTTAGGAAAACCATGAAAGCCCTTTCCAGTGACAAGACGTTTTTTTTAACTACATTGGAATTCCCCACAAAAGCCCACTGAGACAAAAAAATTGAACAATTATCATCTCCAGGAAAGAAAATAAAGTGAAACCTTTTAAGGCCAAAATTCATTTCATCCAAATACAATTTTGTTTGTGGAGGTTTTCAGTTTATCGAGTCTGTTTTCACCTAAAAATTAAATGTGATTAGTTGTCCCCTAATATACAAGTAAATGTTTATAATTTTTGATAAAATGTTTAAATTTTATGATAAAAGATCAGTAGCCTGTCAATTTAAAAAATTGCCATCTGTGATGATCAAGATTTCATTGAGTGTGTTTTTGTGTTCCTATGTTGGGTTTTATCGTACTATAATGTGTCAGTTAATGTCAGTGATAACATTTAACCTAGCTATTGTGTACATAGACCAACACATGCAGTTCAAAAGTCTATGATAATGTCGATGATAATTACATAATATATGGCTCTCATTTTTTATACTTGTTGGACCATATTATTACACTTTATACAGTCTAAAACTGTTGAATTCATTTAATATCATCCTCATTTGTCTTGAGTAACAAAGCATTTTTGCATTCGTCAAATAGTGACATGCTGGTATGTTTGTGATTTCATTTGACCTCATTTGGGATCATAACTTACTCTTTAACACTGTGTTACCACACATTTTACAATATGTGCTAGAAATGGGAACAAAATTTGTTTAACCCTTTACTGCATGATGCCAATTATGTATAGTTATATCTACACTCTACATTTCTGTGTAACAGCATATATGCCACTTGTAAACATGCTCTACATCCTCCGGATGTAACATGAAGTCATTTAAAATTTTGACTGGTACAGTTCAAAGATGTTTGATAATATACAAGGGAATATGCCATTCTTTGAACTAGTCCAGTTTTGTTATCAAGGTTTCACCAAAAAAGAGGAATATTAGAGCAGACTTCAAACTTTGGAATGAGGCTATATGCTAAAAATAAGTTACTGCTATGAATTCACTTCTTAAGTTCATATCTGTCTTCTGAGCAAAAAGATATGACCAAGAATCACCAGTTTCTCCAAAACATGGATTTTTGATATTTAAATTCCTTTACTCACAAATTACAGTACTAATCAGCACGAAAATATACAAATGAAGTCCTTGAATAAATCGTCTATTTTTAGAAACAAGGAAAAACCATTAGTCACATGGCATGGCAAATTCTGATCAATTCTCCTAATTGATAGTGTGTGTTTATTGTGGTCAAATTTAGGATTTGCCCTTAGAGAAATATGTTTCAGTACTTTTAAATCTTTATTTAATGTCACATACCATTTTTAAATCAGTATATAGTTCATAAATTTTTTTATTTCACAGAAAGTTGATACCTGATAGCAAGTCCCTCAGTGAGTGAATTGAGCACTTCAGATTTTGAAAACCATTAAAATTGTTAAATACACTACATATTGCACATCAGTTCTGATTTCATGCTCGATCACCACTACCCCCAACCTCTAAACCCACCCCTGGTTTTCAGAGATATGCTAGACCCTGGTTTTAATCAGCAGCAGTTTAATTACTTCTCTGAAGAACACATTTCAGGTTGTTTCTGCATTGTTAATGAGAGGGTAGAATGGTGGGTTTTATGATTTTGAAATCGACAATTTTTTCAGCATAGAAGTTTCAAAGAAGTATAAAACAAAGCTAACATCATACATTTTCATTGATAAAGTATAGAGAAGAGATAAATTTCATATTGGTCTCTAAATAACTTAACAACAACAATGATCATAGACTATGGATATAAAAATATAGTGAGATATATATAAGACATGTCATTTAAGTTTCAGTTTAATGATCTTAACAGAAAAATGCATCTGGTTTTAGATTTACAGAATACAGTAGATACAACATATATATATATATATATATATATATATATATATATATATATATATATAATACAAGCATATTTAAGCAATCCAATTGGGAAAGCTTGAGAATTGAAAAAGACGCCTGACTTGTTGTGCAATCAAGAGATATCATTTTGGCAGCAGACATAACATAATTGTTTCAGTAAAACTAAAATTTTGTGCGAGGAGAAAAACTTCTTTCACAGAAGCTAAAGGGCACATACTGCCAAGATAATTATTTAAGTAGTTAGAGGCAAATAAAATAATTTATCCACCCATTATTTGGTTTCATTTTATAAAGTTGTTCTTGGTGATTATTTCAAGATACATATTTTCAAGATACATGTATCATTATTATGCCCTATTTATTCAAGCTTTACTTCATGTAATTTACACTAATTTTTACTTATGCAAGCCTGTTTTCTGTGAAATATTTTTGGACAGTACATGTATTTCAGATTTAATTAAATACATCCAGTTATGTGCTTTTGTCATCCTTTTCAATGATGTGATAAGTTAACAAAAGTAGTGACACAAACTGATTGCATTTCATCATGATTATTATATTAGCCAGATATGTTCCACACAATTTTTACTGTCATGATTTCAGAGACATATATTCCCACTACCAAAGACTGTTTGAAGTTAAGATATTCTTCCTCATAATGTTCATCTTGATTATTTCATGTTTAGTCCATGTTTCAGTAATGATGATAGCCATCCTTTTTATTATTTTCTCATAATAAAATGTCCAAATATTCCCAAAAAGCCAAACATCTCACATGTTAGATTAATCACATGATAACTACATGGTGTTAATTTTCTTTTTAATCCACAAAATGACACTGTCAAATCAATGATGAATGTACCATCTTTGTGACTATTTCTTCGTTTATCAAGACATTTTCTTAATTACTTTTGTATACAGCAGTTCATATTTTTGATAATCCTTAATTTTTACATCTTTGGCACTAAGTACTCAAAAAAGATATAAATAAAGATATGCTTCTACCATATTTGTCTCTAATGCCCTCCCCTCTGACCTTTCTAGCATCACCCCATTGTCCAGATCACTAAAGAAACCTACTTAAATATGTTATATGTTCTATTAATTTTCATATAGTTATTGTTTTATTTAATGTATAATACTTCAATGAGTGGAAGCTTTGTTCTTTATTTTTAAAAGGACATCCTAAACATTATGACCAAAAGTGTTTTCTTTGACTGAAAAATACTTATACCAGTATGCCCTTTCTGTTATTTATGAAAAATTACCCATTTGTCCAAAAATTTGCCACTTTTTTTATAAGATGTCTCTCTTGTATACCCTACTGAAATTGTGATTTTTACACAATTTTATTTTTATGTGACTTGAGTGTTCATTTTTAAATAAGCCAGCTTTGAGGAGATTCTTTCTATTGCCCATGTCATTATATGTTGAAACTGGTATATATAAACTACTATCCAATCTTGAAATGCAAATATTTATTTCAGCAACTGATGGAAGTCCTTTCTTTTCTCTTTTGACAACTGTCTGTTTTTTTTGGGGGGGGGGGAATTGTTGTCCAAAAGTAAAAAATAGTACAGGATTATTTTCTGATTATGATCTGTGACACAACAGTATTAAAACCATGTGCTACCAAACAAACTACAGAAACATGTTTCCTATGATATTCTTCATACTTGCTAGAATATTATTAATACCTAATTCACAGTTTAGTCTCATTGCCAAAAAGTACCATATTTTTACCAAGTTAGTTTGTACCCAAATCATTTTTTTTTTCAGTCTTTGAATTCATATTACTTTAAATCAGTCAATTTATAAACCTCTGCTCAGTTAATCACTAGTATTGATGATATGATTTTAAGACTTCAGTTGTACTGCTTTCTGACATCTTGAGTATACTTGCATTTACAGGGTTAATACATTAAAATAGGTTTTACAAGACATCAAGTTTGTCAAATACTATACACAGAACAGGAAGATTTAATGGAATCGTATACTTGAAGTGTGACGGGTTAAGTAGCATATTTGTTTTGTAAAGTTTTAATGAATCAATAATAGATTTAAAAGAGGAGGCATCATGGATTTTGGGGATAGTTTAATAAATTTGGGGGGTTTTTTTAGTATGTCAACTTAAGGCATTCATCATAAAATCTGCTTGCTTCCATGAGGCAGAACAAAGAATTCATGATAAATATAGTAATTCCCACTTATCTCAAGTTTGCATCAGTAGGAAAATCCTCTAACACATTTAAAAGATGATCTCAGTTTTTCTTGATAAAATTCTGATCTTAGGATATAAGAGTATAGTTCATCATCAGTTGGCCATCCTGGTATATTCCTTGTGTCTGGCTCAAAATAATGCAGTACCTAAGTACATGTATATGTATCTGTGAGAACAAAATGCATAAAAATGATCATACTACTGTTATCTTCATACTTCTTATGAATTATTTGTCATTTTTCAGCTTTCCTTCAAGTTTTTAACTTGAACTCAGGCATTCATATTTGGGAGATATGGTATAAAATCGGCTCTAATATCTGGATTTTTAATTGTTACATAGTACATGTAATGAAGCTATTTGATATAAATTTCAACAAATTAAATGTTAGACCAGAATACTCGATTTATATTTGAAATGTTTAAGACCATGCGAGTACATTCTAGAAAAATATAAGCACAGAATATACAGCCAAAACTTTACTGACTTTAAGTGTCAATCTTAACACAATCACTGAAAACAAAACAATTGTTTTGCCTATATTTGGTGGAACTTGGACAGTCCAAGCCAAATAATTGGAAAATCTCACTTGAAAAGAACACTTAATACAAATTATGCAATTTTGTTAAGATTTTTACACCTATCCAGTGTCCACACAACAAATTCCCCGTCGTCAAGAAATTATTACTCAAGAAGTAAACTCAAAATGATACCAAATTATTGAATTAATGGATAAATCATGGCAAATCAGGAAGTTAAACCTCCAGACTGATGCGTAGTAATGGGTTAAGTGAAAGTGTTAATTCAGACTATTAAATTTATATTCTATGTAGAGTTAATGATAGAAGTAGTTTTGAAGATGCTTATTTAAATGTTTGTTGCATTCAGGTTTAAGTGAAGTTCACCTACAACTGAGGACATCATTGATGAGTATAAAAACTGTGGTTTTCTATCAGATCAGTATATAACAGCTGAATCTCACTGAGTGCATGTGGGAAAGGGATAATTTGAAACAGACTTTAATCTCACTGAGTGCATGTGGGAAAGGGATGATTTGAAACAGACTTTAATCTCACTGAGTGCATGTGGGAAAGGGATGATTTGAAACAGACTTTAATCTCACTGAGTGCATGTGGGAAAGGGATGATTTGAAACAGACTTTATAGTACATTGATAAAAGAAAGAATAAGAAAGTACAAGTAAATGAATTTGCAAAAAATGGAAAGTTAAGATTTAAAAGGAGAAAGAACTAGATATTGCTAGCATTTATAATGAATATTGCTACTGAATCTGAAAATGAGAAATAGCCAAATTCCTGCTTCACTGATTAAAAACCAATTTTAGCTTGCATTGGTCTTTTGATAAATTTATTTAGCAAATTGCACCAGTAAAAAGAATGGTCAGTTATGGTGATTTTGTTGGTTATTACTCGTCAAAGTTTACTTGGATATGTGGAATCAATTCTTACTGTACTGCAGTGTTACATTTGGTGTTGTTTCCTAATAAATTATTGAAGTTAGAGATCCAGCTTAATATTTTCTTGACCTCCCTTTTGTCAGTTACAGGAGTTGCATAATAATCCCTTGCAATCACCCACCACCACCAAGTTGATTGCTCTCCCGTCCATCCATTCATCCTTCCTGTTTTCCATCCATCTATCCTGACCTGACACAAATTGAATGGTAGTATGTTACACTACTCTGCATGGCTCCAGGCTGTTTAAAAAACCATAGACAGGCTCTCAGTTCTGATTAAGTTTTAGTGTAAAATTGACATTTGAGACCAAAAGTAAGGGTTTTTACTTTATTTAAGTTTATTGAAATTTGATAAAGAAATGTTTGGGACCAAAATATTTGTGTCCAGTTTTTTGTGGATTTGGGTTTACTATGGTTTTGGTGTTTAGAGGTTTCATCAATTAAACTAACCGAAGATATTACACATTACATATGCTCATGTTTGATTTCAACAATTTTTCCTCAACTTCTTTGGATACTTGTTTCTGTTCTGTTCATCATTTTTTTTCTGCTTGGTTTGTATTTATTTTTTACATTTAAATAGTTCACTTAAGCACATATACTAAGTAAATTTGGTAGCTGAAATAATCATTTTGTGTATTTTACTGTATTCATTTGTATTTGAGTAGTTTTAAAAAGAACAAGTCTTACTATTTACGATGGACCACAATTTATTATCACAGGACTGCATGATGTTGATTCTATTGAGGTACTCCAAGACAAGCTGAATTCACTCTTTTCTCTTCTAGTGAAGTTACACTGTCACATCTTGCTGGTGTTATGGGATGTACAAGTTTATATACAAGTCTACATTCCTCAGATTGCCTACATATTTTGTTACAATGCCATGATGTTGTCCATAGAGTTTATACCATCTACTATTACCAAACTTTGAGGATGGCTATAGAAGCCAATCTATTTTGGGGTGAAAAGGTCAAAGGTAAAAGTCACTGACTGAAAAAAAGGAAAAATGGTTTTCACACATAAGCTGTTCTAATGCACCAGGACCAAACATTGTAGATGTCTTGCACTTGGGGTAGAAACCTATTGATTTTGGGTTCAAAAGGTCATGCTAGGTCTCAAAACTAAACTTTATGGATGGCCTGCAATTAGAGGAAAATGGAAGCATATCTATTGGGGGTCAAAGGTCATTGCCTTGTGTGAAAAGTTGCTTCTAAACAAAATTTTCAGATCTCATTGATATATCATTGCCATCATCTGTGGATCACTTGATTGATTTGGGGTTAAAAGATCAAAGATCACAGTCATAGTAAGTCTGATAAGAGAAAATAATGATTTCTGTGCAACAAGTCCTTTTGACCTGTTGGTCAATAAACTCCATAGTCCACCATGCCATACTTGTACATTGTGGGCTATTAAACATGAGTAGGCATATAATGTGCCATCCACTGTGCTCTTTTTGTATTTACACAAGATTTGCACACTATAGTTATTAAGATGGATATTATATCAAACACACATATTAAGTCAACATTTGTTCCAAATGAATTGTATATTTATACAACTCGAAAATCCATTCTTCATACATGTTATATGGATCATATAAGATCTACTTTTCTCAATCAAAATCCTGTAAATTTTGCTGATTTGTACAAAATTAGAAAGGTGTTCATTTCATGCATAAAATATATACATATGCTATCGGTGCTTGTGTTGGCTACAGACCTAAGAATTCAATTTTACATGCAATATTTCTGACCTTTTCTGAATATTCCCACAACAGTAATGGTGATTAGATAAAGTAGGTGTTCTTTGATGGACAGTTTTGGTCAATATTGATGTATATGCTATGCAAAGGCGTCATGTGATGCATCTGTAATATCTGTCTTTACAGTCTAAGAAAACAAACAGTCCTGTTAAATTTAATATGTCGGCATATCAATATGCAGAATGCAGGTATTTAAAAGAAGTGTTGATATGAAGAAAAAAAAAAAAGAAAATTATCATACAAAAGTTCAGAAAGCTAGGCTTTTGCCCACAGGGATAAATGATAGAATGGCTTCAAGTTCAGAATGTTTAAATACTTGGGGCTTATAACTAGTCTTTCATTCTTCCCTTCTGGCAGAAACCAAGTGTACTGAATGAACATCACATCCATTTTATTGACATTTGGGTGTGCTTGTGTTTCGATAAAAACTTTCCTCTAAAAGAAACAAATCAGCTGGGGAGGAGGTTAATTGTAAATTCAGCAATCATTTTCCAAGTCTACTGCTTTACATTATTGTTTTCTGCAGTATGCTTTTACACATATTTGGCAGTGATGCGCATCAAGTCATGCTAGAAATCAAACTTCAGAATGGTAAACTTTGCATATGTCATTGGCATAATTACTATTATGAAATGATGTCACAGCACGAATATCTAATTGTTGCAATACTGTCAGGAACAGGGTATATTTATCGAACAAAATGATCTGCAGGGGGTTTTCTTTGGCTTTTAAAAATTATATGTCTGATCATGTGTGTGAGTTCCATCATTCTGTAGACATTTGAGATTGTGTGCCTGTCTTGGAATAAAGGTTACTTGTTATATTATGAGAAAATGTTAAGTAAAGGTTTTTCCTTAGTGTTCCGATGTTTTTATGTAGTGAATGTAAAACTAGCCCAGCTTTTCTTCAAACTTCAAAGATGTAACTTCTCAATTTTCAACATTTTATGTGTAGAAACCCCATGACACTTTTTAAAAAAAATTATGTCTATGACAGCAGTTTCAGTTTTTACCATATAATTGTGTAGTGGGATGAATGCACATATGATTGGAACTAGCAAAGACGCTTTGCACAAGTACATGAATGTTTGTTTAAAAATGCAAATTAATGATGAATGTATCTGTGATACAATGGCAACACCCTAACTTGCAACTCATAAACAAAACTATAATAACTGAAAACCCTACCCTACTCATGTACATAAATTACAACAATTGATGTAACAGAATGTTATTGTTCCTCAGTAGATACGAGTGAAACGGACTTTCAACAAATAATCATAATGGTATTATCAATTGATATATTGCATGGATTTTATCATCAAATATGGGTTTATCAAGAGATCTGATCAGTGTATGGATTTATCAACAAATATGACCAATATATGGAACTGTCAATAGATATGATCTTTGTAAGGAATTATGATTAGATATGATCATTGTATGGAATTATCAATAAATATGATTATTTAATTTTTTTTCATCAGTAGGTATGATGATGCATTAGATTGTCATGCATATAATGACATTGACTTTTAAGTTAAAAACCTGATGTATATATTCCTTCAATGTTGCATTTATCTCTTATCTCCATGTGATAAGAATGAGATATTTCTGATTCAAAGCTCCTGACAAATGGTTAAGGAAGAACCTCTTTCAGTTTGATCCTCGTAGCCTGCCAAAGGATCCCCCAAGAATATCTCTATCCCCACAAACTCGTTGGTTCAAAACCTTTGGCCCTCATCCCGAGTTAACCAGTCTCATCCCTCAACCAACATCACCATTGACTGCAGTATCCTTATTAAACAACCACATTAAGTGTGATAACTCCATGTAACAGCTCTATGCTGAAGATTGTTTCCATAAAGTGGACAGTTTCCAGACAAGACTAATCTCTATTGTTATGACATTAGGAATTAAATAGCTATAAAAGTACTATGGTCACGGTTAAATCCATGGTCAGAGAACTCGAGGTAAACTGGTTCCCCACTGCCAATGCTTTGTGCATGCACCAATGAGTGAAAAGAAATCAGTATTTTTGAAATTGCCAAGCTTTATATTTACACACAGGTAACATTGTACACAGCAGCGAAACCCATCTACATTTTCATTTATATATAATGCAAAGGTAATTCTGTACACACAGTTCCAGAACAAATAGAATGCACATTATTTTGTAATGTAGAGGCAAGTATATAAAACTTACTATATATTCTGGACCTCATCTTTGATTTCTGCCTTTCCTTTACACATAGGTGAAAAATATATTTATTCCATTTTAAAGACTTTTCTTCTGGATATGTAATGCATTAATTTGATGTTTAAAGACATTATGGGTAGCAATTCAAATTTATCTTTAAACATCCTGTAATCCTTCTTATTCTCTAATATTATTTATGAAATATGTTTAATGGATTGTTTAAACTTTACTAGGAATTTAATTGTATCATTGGAATACTGAATTATTGTGAAAACGATTTCATTACCAACTTCATGCTCCATAATAATTAATTTAGAAGTACCTTTTAAGTTATAAAACATGATATTTTGGTATTTAAGGTCCAACATTCAGTACTAAAAAACAATTTTGGTATTTGAAATATTGAATTCTTTTTAAAAATTAAAGCAATTTTGTTATCTCCAGCTTGTTCAGTGTTTGTTTATTTACATTCTAAAAGACAGAAATTTCAGAAATATAAGCAGTTGGTAAGCTTTGAATAAATATAATAATTTTATGGTGTAATTCTATGTCTAGAATGTATCATTTCACGAGTGTCATTTTTCTATATAGTGTTGTTTAATAAAAAAATATACAGCTACCTGGACTTCATCATCAAGTTCAGCCTTTCCCTTACAGTTTGAACCTGGTACCCCCTTGCACCCCAGCGATGTAACCATCATGCATTGCAAGGAGTGACACCTCTGGGGGGAGGGGGGCCAGAAACTAAATTTCTCTCTCTTTCAGTCTCAGAGCTGTTCCACCAATAAAACTGGGCATGGTGAAAAGACCTTACATAAATAGACTGCTCTGGTGGCCTAGTGGTTAGAGCGTCAGCCTCGGATACGAGAGGTCGTGGGTTCGATCCCCAGCCGAGTCATACCAAAGACTTACAAAAATGGTACTAACAGCTGCCTCGCTTGGCACTCAGCATTAAGAGGTTAGTGTTAGGACTGGTCAGCCTGGTGTCAGGATAATGTGACTGGGTGGGACATCATGCTACATGTCTGCGGCATGATGCCCCAGTGCTAGAGATCACTATAAACTGCCACACTGCAGACATCATAGCAATATGACTGAAAAATTGTTAAAGCTATGTTAAAAATCCAAATCACACACACACACACACACACCTTAAATAAATAATAAGTGGTAAACATCTTTACATAATGATTGGTGGAATGTGGGAAAAATTAATTACAGGTTACTTATATAACTTAAAAGTTGACCCATTTCAGATAACAGGTTTATGTAGTATTGCAAGAATACATCCTATTTAATCTATTTCTCAAACTTATTATCTTGATAGCAATTCTTTCTAAAGATAATGGCATAATGAATGTACAGTCTCTTGTTTATAATCAAAGTCAACCACGATCTTGATGATAATAAACCCAACAGATCAAAAGTATGGCTTCAAAAGCAGTTCACACGCTCTGTCAATCAGATGCAAGATCACTGCATTAATATAAATTTATCCTGCTTAATTTCAAAATGGTCCAAGATCTTGATGATATAAGTTGATAATCCAATTTGCGTCAATATCAGACCAGAATTACGTCTTCCAGTGTGATAAGCTCAGCAAGAACAACTTACCTATCAGTGGTCTCAATCCTTAATGAAAAAGTCCAAGCTCTTGATAGATGCATAT